>JAPVRG010272288.1:0-17144 GCA_029783565.1 Rhagoletis cerasi
GTGCCTCGAGTGCGCTTTCACACTCTAGGTTATCAACGGCGCGGTTGATTGCCTCGTAGTCAAGGTCGTCTGGCAATGCGCTATCCATTTTGGGGAGTATGTTTTCTTTCTATTGAGGACGTGGGGTTTCTTTCTTATCTATCATTAAAGATGATTAACTAGTTTAGACGCGTTGGTGTACATTGTTTAATTGTCTTAATTTATTTTTAATATAGTTTTTTATTAAAATTGCAATTGCAACAATTAAAGATGTAGCCACGCATGCAAAAACAGTCAACCATTTATAAAAAAGCTCTTCCCTGTTTTCTATGATAGGATGTGGTTCATATTTGACTAATTTATTTTCATAAGTTTTTTCAACTGAATTTTCTTTTCCTACCTCATATCCTGCTATTCCTATTAGTATACCATTTAGTGCAATTTTCCACCAAGTCATTTTTAGAAGAAAGAAAAATTTGGAATTTAATATTTTTGTTTTATTTACATACCAATTTACTCAATTTGTTTATTAAAAAAAATTCTGATTTTCCGAAAACTTTACATATATAATTTTTCTTTATAATTTTTTATTTCTTAATGTGTTAATTTTTTCTTTCAATCTTAACCTATCAACCGTATTTGTTGTTAGGTTAAGTAGCCTAAAAGTTTCGGCTATTTCTTTTCTTTTCCAAACTTGTTTGCCTCCCCGTTTCCTTTTTTGGATTTGTATAGGGGTAGGTATTTTTGGAATTTCTTCCTTTTTAATAAGCTTGTTTCTTCGCTGATACTCTTCTATGGTAATCGGTGTAGGACCTTGCTGTGCAGCTTTACGACTCTCGAGGGTTTTTTTGGAAATTTTTATAAATTCCTTTATAGTGTCTTCGCACTTTTTTAAAAATTCTGTTGAATTCCTCTTGAGTCTCAATCTCCTGCATTATTTTTATAAGCTCCTAACTGACATTGTATTTAATTGATATAATTAATAATTTTCATTTATTTAGGGGGATTTTTTGAAATCCCTCGGCATTCCAATTTACTCATTGATAAATAGAATTTACGTAAAGGTAATGACAATTAAAGGAAAAAAAAATTTTCATTAAGCTTCATTTACCAAACTAACAAAAAGGTTATTAAAAAAAAATTTTTTTTCATTTTTCTTTAAATATTTCTAACTATGTGCTCAAATTATTCTAATATACTTAAATTAATTGCTGCCAGTCTCGCTGCCAGTCTTGTTGGTTATCATGGTTATTTGCAGCAAATTATTCCACGCTTTTTATGCCTTATCGCTGCCAGTCGGGTTTCGTCCTCAGGATGTAGTCTGAACGCTTCGTCTGTTCAGGATCATTTGAATGTCAGTGCCGACGGGAAATCGCGATTGTAGCTCCTCAGTATATCAATTGTAATATCTAAATCTTCCTCCTGCCAGTTATAGCACCATCCTCTATTGAGTTTTCCGTATGAACAGCGTATTCAGGTTTTTCTCGCTGAGAGCCAAAACTGGCTCTTTAAATAATATAATGAGCCTTTTGTGGTTTTACTTTTAAACCAATCAGCAATATTTTATGCACCAGAAAAATTAGTTACGTTAATATTACTTTTAGTCTTGGTAGCGTTTTGCTAATGTAGCAAATTTTCGCTTCCTTTTTGACTAAGCCTGGCAGAATCGCCATGTAATAAAAGTAAACGCTTAGGTGTAGCGTGTGACAAGAATTGATTCTTTTTTTGGAAATTCTTTTCTTTTTATACAAACTTTCTTACACTAATTTACACTAATACTTACAAACTACAAGTGTTTACATGGTATGCAAAGTCAGCGTATTTGCTTCTAGTTATTTCGACAGCCACATTGACAAACCGACGCTGTCGATCAGTTATGCTGATCGACACGTCAGTTGGTCAATGCGGCGGCTTGAGTAATGCACTTGACAAATGTAACCAGATCTGCGCCTTGTGTGTCGGCGTGTATATTAGATATTAAACTCCCGCTGAGTTCATTGGGATTTATGTGGGTCACAATAGCTTAGCTTTGTGTGCGGTCGATATTTGTATGTGCATAAGAGCGCGGCGTATTTAATGTAATACTACAAAGGTACTCAATGTGTCGGCTTTAAGGTTAAAGTTGGAGGGATTCAGTGCTCAACACCGTGAAAAAAAGTCAATAAGTCGGGTATGAGTTTGACGGAGCTTTCGCATTTGAAAGTATAAACGGTATAAACTTATTACTTAAAAATTGCAAAGCATTTAAAGCCCAGAACCGAGGAAAGGAGAATTGATGTTGAGTGTGAGGGATCATTGTGGGTCGGAAAAGTTTACATCGAGCTTTATAAAATGTCTGCAAATAAAGTTTAAATTTCTATTAGCCTTGAGTTGAAAATTTTTGCAGATTTCAATTTACGAGATCAAAAGAAGAAGATAAAAATTTGTGTATTAAAGAACATTGAAGGTATGAAGAACTCATAGGAAGCCTTAAAGAGTTTTCGCACATTAAAGAATAAGTATTAATATTCAATATTATATATAATTCCATCTATTATGAAAAACTTTAACGATCTAACTAATAAAAAGTGCCACGAGCTTCAGAAAGTTTTCTTTAAAAGCTCTCACATACCTTACCATCACTCAAATACATACATACATGCATTTCAAAGCAAACAAATGAAAGATTTTTAAAATGAATTAAACTCCTCTGGGCTATTCCACAGAATTCAGACATGGTTCGGGACTTTTATGTTTTATTATTTATAATTTTTGGTTGAAATATTTTATTGGAAAAATATGGCATCATCTTAAAAAAATATGGAACCAGCGCACCATCATCACCGAAGTAATTAACCTGGACCAAAAGTAATTTGCATGCAAGAACAAAAAACACTAATTGCATTTCTGCTTTAAAGTAACGAGAGTTACCACACATTATATGGAAAATCTTTAATTTTAATAACATTATTTTTGTGTCTTTTTTTGGATATCAAATGTCAAAAATGGATTTACGTTTTTCATTTCGCAGATTTTTATAATGAAGGAAAGTACTCAAACTTCTTTGTACGAAATATGTAACGCGAGTTACCATTACCTTTTAACAATTATTTGGAGACGCATTTTATTTTTATAAAAAAATTTCAAATGTATTTAGTTAAGTATAAATAATTCTTTAAATATACACCATTTTTGTATCTTAATGTGTTGAATTCGTAATAAAATTTTAGCAAAAACTTGAAAAAATTGTATCTTATTGTAACGCGAGTTACCATGGAATCGCCCCTCTGTACTTTTATTCTATCTCTGAACCATTTGAATTTCGGCCAGTGTCCCTATTTGCCACCAAATTTCTTAGGCTTCATTAAGTTTAATGCGAAACGGCTGTTGTCATTAGGTGTGGCATTTTAGCATGGGATACTCATTACAACCGGTAGGCAGGCACACAGAAATTAACTTTTAGAGAGGGGTGGAACGCCTAAAAGTATGCGCATCTTCATCGCCACATGCCTTGCAGCCTTATTTGCATAGCTCTTCGCTTGTTTTTTTTCTTGCAACATCTTTCTATCGCATTCTAAAATTCTTCATTTAATTTGCTTCTTTTCTTTTTCTGTTTTTTGCTCGCCACGCTCGAGTGCATTTTTTATACGTACGTGCGTTAAGTTTAATGTTTCAATTTCAATCCGCTCTCATTTACGCAACTTTTCTTTTTTTTTTGCTGCTTTACTTTTCGAACTTTTCCCTCTACACAATTTTAATGCGTAAAACACAGTTGCGAAAGCCACTCAAGCGTCTCAAATTATTCGCAGCTGGTGACAGTTAGCGTGCAAAAATTGAAATTGATTTCCGTTTCAAATTGCACTCTTCCACTGCTGAAGCGCAATAATTTTTTACGGTATGCATTTTATTTTTTTTGGTAGTTGAAAGCATTTTTGTGCGTATTTTTTTTAATAGCAAAAGCTCACATTCTCATTAAAAGTGGCAAAATTAAATTAATCGAAACAATTGCAACATCTTGCTGGACAACAAAAAGGGTTAGCAATAATTTGTTTTAATTTTTTTTCTTTTGTTCGGTAGTTATGCGGGGTCACAGTTGGCGTTGGTGTTTTCTCATGGCAACAAGTAGACTTAATGAAATTACTAAAATTATTTGCAACATGAAGCTTGAAGAATCTATGATATTTTGTAAAATTAATTCAAAGGTAGGCCTTGTGGAGGTTTGAAAGCTCTTTTCAGGAGACAGCTTGCAAATATCTCATAAGTTCTTTCATGAGTTTTAATTTTTCATAGTTAAAAGCTTTCATTTTATGTATGGGTAAAGCTTTCAAAAACGCTCTTTCACTCTCATCAAAACTTTCCTATACAATGTTTGCACTCATTTTTTTTTTTAATTATTATCTTATCAAACGCATTCATGAGCGAAGTTTAAGCTTTCAGGAAAGTTTTTCGATTTGGAATGGAATTTATATGATTTTGGTTTTCCAAACCGTTTCTTTTGCTAACATAGCAATCGGAAGAAACTAGTAAGCTTTCTTGGATTATTTAAGGGTGAAAGCTTACTTATTATCATACGAGCTTTCACGCATAATGAAATAATTTACAAATAATGAGCTTTTAAGGTTTTTTTAACTCTAGAGCTCCGAGCTTTCGCACAAATATTTTGTACTTTTTAGGAAACTTTCGTAGAAATAACAGAAAGAAGTTCCAGCAGTAACTTTATTTTTATTTGTTGTATTGCCAGTTATTTTTCTAAAGAGCTTTCATGCAAGCTTATCCATTCTGCGTGGAATTTATGTATACGATTTTAATTTATCAAACAGTTTCTTTTTCGCGAACAAAGCTATCAGAAGAAACCTTTAAGCTTCCATAGCTTCCTTAAGAGTGAAAACTTGCTTGCTATCATTGAGCTCTCATACATATTTTGAAGTAGTTAACATGATAATTAACTTTTTGAACTATTTTTATAATTCTACAGCTTTGGGCTTTCCAAGTTGACTTTCACAAATATTTTTTACTTTGTGGGAAGCAAAATTGTTAGGGACACATTAAATATATATAAGTACTATCTTAGCCGTTAAAAAGCTCTTCCAAGTTCAGAACTACTTAAATTTTCCTTGTGACCTCTTTCCGCCAATATAATTTTTATTGATTTCCATGCAATTTAATGAAATAGTAATCATTATTATAGCCGTAAGTACTTATTGCAATCTTACAGCTGTAACACAACCTCCTATTCACACACTTCTCATACCATCAGCTTTACCATCAGCTCGAGGTGTACTTCTAGGCGTTCACAAAGTCAAAACCTGCCAGGCTATTGTATATCACCGGCCGCTGTAACCAATTTTTTACGGCACAATTAACTCATTTAATAATTTCAATAGAAATTATTACCGTATTTTATATGCCACTAAAAAACGGCCAAAGCAGCGCCTACCGCTATGCTACAAATAAAGGTTAGCAAATGCTAAAACGACCGGAGCGGGAAAGAAAGCAAGCGAAATGAGTCGTAAATTAGCAGAGCAAAGGTAAGTACCGCAAGGTAGGTAAGCAAACAAGAAATAAATGTGAATTCAGCGAAGCGTTTGGCTCAGGGTCAGACTTTTTTTTACTATTATTATTTGTTGGACACTATCGAAATTACCGCCATTCGACCCTTTTTTGGCTTCATGCTTCAACTCCTTTTTTCCAATACTTATTTGCTTTCGAAAGTAGAGAAAGTTTGGTATTTCAGTACAATGATGGTTATTACGTTTTTGTTGTACGTAACTGTTGTTGTTGTTGTTACATCCCACACCCCACAACTTATGCATTCTTATGATGGTCAATTACGAAATTTGAATTGTTTACCAACGTTTGCCAAGCAGCTAAACAGTTGGTCAAAATTAGCCAACACCGAAACTGAGGTGCTGGTGAGGTGCTGGTGAGGTGCATTGCGGGGCATAGCATAAAGCGAGGTGAAGTGGTCGATTGCCGTGGCTCAGTGACGCGAGAAATTTTAATTGTTACCAAGCAATTTATCGTAAAAACGATAAAAAGGATTTTACGAGTAACTGCGCGCTCAAATCCAGTAAACAAAAAGGAGTACTTGTAGATATGCAAGCTGCGAGGATGTAGTTTGCCAGGAAGAAAGTGAAAGGGAGCCACTAAATGGAAAGTAAGAAATATGAAACGGACCAGCAGTAAGGCTGCGGGCGTTTGGGGGAGGAAGGAAGGCGAGAAGAACATTGTAAATTCAATCCTCAATTGTGATTTTTCTTCTATGCCGGCTATAGACGATTTTTCTGGTCAGGGGAGAAGGAAAGCAAATGGTAATAATGATTTGAATTGTTTCATGTTAACTTTGTAATTCGCTCAGATTTCAAGTGGTAATCGAAAAATCGAAAGGGCAAAGCATTTATTATTTATAAGGAAATTAAAATTGGCCAACTGTTTTGTTGCTAATTAATTGTTAAACTCTTTGATGAGAGTATTGTAACATGTTGATACATAGTTAAATATATTCTTCTTAAAGAGAGAACACTGATGCCTAGTGTCTATTGTATTTTAAAAGGTTAACACGAATACAATGCAATGGACCTTAGTGATATTTTCTTCATGCGGCTGTTTTGTGGTAGTTCCGACAAAAATAAATAAAAATATATTTTTATGAAGTAAGAACTCATATGAATTAGATTTCTTGGTATGGCCTGTTGAATTGTTATACAGATCACTACATACTTGAATCTGGCTATTCTAATTATTCTTCCTCCAGATCCACCCTTTCTCTTTGTTTTTTTTTCTTTTTTTTTGTAGCCCTGATGATACACTGTGCTGTGTTTCCAATGCTTATATTATTTGTCCTATTCTCTATTTTCATTCAGGTTCTAAGAAGGTATACCATCGATCCCTGTAGCTGCAATACAAGCGATTAGAACATCAAATGCTACCTACGCAGTTAATTAAGAGGAAGGGGCACTCGTCCTTCTGTCGGCCCCCTCCCATCAAACATGGGAGGGAGCCCCGCGAGCTCAGACCTTCCCCATCTGACTGAAAGCTGGGCAGGAACCTATTCACTCAGCTATCAGTCGGATGGGCGTTGGGCTCGTTCGATCGCTACAAATCCCCTGAGGTTGATGGTATCAGCCCGGTGTTGCTGAAGCAGGGCAAGAGACTTATGTATACTGACACACCTCCAAGACGGCCATCGTCCCGTTAACCAGGAGAATAAATGTTCCAGGCATAGGGGTCCTAACTGCGGATAGAGTCGCAGTCAGTGTTTCCACAGAGGTGAAGTATCTTGGTCTGATCCTGGATTCTAAACTTCTGTGGAAGTCTCACGTTGATGCGGCAAGTCTTGGGGTTGCAGCTCAAATATCCTGAAATGGATGTATACTATGAGGGTACGAGCTGCAATATGGGGCGGCAGGATTCGCGAACTAATTAAGTCAGGGTGACACAAAACTTCAACGTCTGACATGTGTGTGCATTACGGAAGTGATGAGTACTTGCCCGACGGCAGCACTGGAGGTGATTTTCGACCAGGAGCCACCGGATATTACTATAGAGCAGGCAGCCAAGCGTACTCTCCTGAATTTCGCAAGGGATGGCTTCGGAAGAGGCAAAATCTTACCGTCCAGGAACGTAGAAAAGCTAGGGTCGCAGCTTCCGCTAGCAAGACAATTGTTTTCGAGAAGAGATTCAAAAGAGACGTTTGCAGAAAAAAAGCGTGGAACAACTCTGGTTTGTAGTGACATGTATAGGCAAGCATGATTCAGTGGTACATAGTATATGCCTCAAAAATCGGGACCAGGCGTTTATGGCCCCCGTAAAAAATTATCCATAACCATGGGAAGGTACCCTAGCATTTTTAAAGCGGAGGTCTTCGCAATCAATCTGTGTGCAGAGATTAATTTACGTATAAACTAGCGGAATTAGAGATTATCAATCCTTAGCGACAGTCTGGCGCTACTGAAGACACTCCTTTCCTATGGTGTCAAATCTTCTCTAGTTCGTGAAAGTATTGAGAATCTAAATGCCCTTAGTGCCATAATTCAGCTACTTTATATACCAGGTCACAGGAGAGTGGAGGGAAATGAGTTAGCGGACGGATTAGCTAGGGAAGCAGCAACCTCAACTAGCACAGGTTCCGAACTATACCTTGCAGGGCTTGATCTGTAGATGCACAGTAAGGTCATACTTTTTCGAAATGAGTTGCAACCTTATAAAATATTAAATTCAAATTATACAAAAATTTAAATCAATTATTACAATATGGGTATCCATCAAAATGGTTTTGAAAAGGCTCTATTTCTTAACTACGTACAGGAGGACTGCCACCTGTTAAAAATATCAAATTCAATTTGAATTAAGTGAATTAGATAATTAAGTATATATCACCATATGAGAGTAAGACAAAAGAGGTGTAAGAAGGTTTTTGTTGGAACGTATTTTGAGAAGGGCTGCCACCCATTTTCAAAGTCGACTTTAATTAAATTATTCACAAGTTATATGAAATATCAAAACATGGTGGTCAAACGAAAGAGCATTAAGAAATCGAAAGTTTGGAATATTTTTGAGGTGTTTGTAAAAGGTTGCCACCGGCTCAAAAATTTCAATTCAAAACATTAATTAAATTAAGTGAATTAATGAAAAGATGAGTATCAGTCGAAATGGGTTGAAAAGGCTTTATTTCTGTACTATATTTAGGAGATTTGCCACGTGTTTAACATTTAAATTTCAGGTGTAAAAAGATTTTAGTTTGAAAATACTTTTGAAGAGGGTGGCTACCTGTTCTACAAGTCGAATGTAATTACCTCATACACAAGTTATATGAAATGTCAAAAAATTAATTTCCAGCGAAAGAGTTTTAAGAAAGCCACCTATTCCAAAAGTCATATCTATCTAATTATGCTTATATACATATAATACGTGAAGGCATTTTTTTTAAGGTCATTCGATGTGCACCCTTCTAACGAATTTCAAAAATCAAATGCCAAATTAAAGAGCTTTGCCTGTAGAGGGGCAATGAGGTTTAATTTTTTTAAGCTATAACTTTTTTTGATGAAATAAAAAACCGACACCATGCAGCACTTCACTCAGAAACGGCTTTACGGATTTAGATGAAATTTGCCACACGATTCGCTTATAACTCTGACTAAAATTTAGAATATATTTTAGATTTTTGATTAATTCAATTTTGGCGTTTAAGTGCCATGCGGGTTCAATCGTTTTTTTAGAAGTTGATTAAAGTATCAGATGAGACACTATATTCCTTATTGATGGGTATCGGTACAGTCTTTTTGGTCTCCAGAATCTTGAACTGCATTGAGCTTGAGTTGGAGTGAGGCCAAATTTAGGCTGAGAGTAATCCTGTCGCGATAAATTTAAACTAAACGAGATACCTAACTTTGTCTCGAGTATCATCACTGCAAACTAAAGGCTTGTTCTCAGAAATATTTCTGCATAGGTAATAATGGCTTCGTGATTTCTTAAGACATTCCCAGATGAAAGTATCCACCACAACTCATATGAAATGAATTTAATTTGTAAAAGTAACTTTCTATTTGCATTATACCGCTTAACGCTATTTGCTAGTATAATTTGTTTACGGTAATTGAATTTGAAAAGTGGCATAAAAAGCCTTGGAACACATTTCCTAAGAAATGTTTCACTGAAAATCGTTTTTAAATTTCTTATTTTTTTGTCTTCTTATTTGGATTGAGGATGCACGCCTCTTCACGGTGATAATTTCAGAAAAAATCTTAAATATCAGCTGAACCGTAAAAATTGCAAAGCCATGAAAGCACAAGTGCAGCATAGCAAAATAAATGCGCAAGTTAAGAAGAGCCTAGGAGCAAAATGCAACAGAATTGTAAGAACGGTGAAAAAGCTAGCCTACTCGTTGCAGCAACGCAATGTAAGCTAAAACACTCGAGGGTCATAAAATTAAATTCTATCAACGTAAGACGCAGCAAAAGCACTAAAACTAAAAATTTTCTTTTTTATGTAGAAGCTTGAAAAATAAGATACTTCGCTGCACCAAATTGCAGGGGAGATACAGAAAGTACTATGTATACATAAGTACAAAATTACAAAGTGGCGGTTACGCCGAATTGGCAGAGGCGGAGTATAAAGGAAGTAATCAAAAAAATGTAAGAGGCTGCTCAACGCACGTAGCTGAAGAAGGAACAGTTAACAGCCAGAAATTTTCGCAAAATTTCGAAAAAAAAAATGGCAGCCGCTGCTTAACCAACCATAAGTGAATAAAGTGTGCGTTATGTATGGGTGGATGTACATACATACATATATGTTTGAGTGGCAAAGAGGCGTGGCGTTAATAAATTTAGCAGCGTAGCTCGCTAACTCACCAGCATGCTTGCCTTGTATTGCATACGTGCAGGCGCAGCAGCCGGCACTTGCACTAGGCACAAACACCAGACAGCAGACAGCAGCAGCAGCAACAGCAGACAACAGGCTGTAGCCAAAGACAAACGATGCTGGTTGCAGGTTGCTGCAACACAAAGTAAAGTGCACAACACGTAACGGCATAAAAATAAATAAACGAAGCAATGCGAGGCAAAGTTAAAGTCATACCAAAAATTATTGCAACAAATAAAAGGCAATGGAAAAGGGGAAAAGGGAAAAGGGAAGAAAAAGCGTAGCGTAAAGTGAGTAACGTACACTAATGACAGTTGCAGCCATAGCTATGGCAACACGGAGTCTGAATACATACTTTTGTACAAACATATGCAGGGTTACCGGGGAAAGTCGTCCTAGATACTTAAGTACATTATTATTATTATATAGCTTGTGAAAAATTTAATAAAATTTGATTATTAAAAAAGGCGGCAACCCTCATTAAAATACGTGTGCGGCCTTCTTTAGCATCTTTCGTTTGGTACTACATATTTCAATTAACTATTTCCTCTAATTTGATTTGTTAATAAGGTGGCAACGTTTCTACATGTACATATGTAGTTAAGAAATAGGACATTTTCAAACCCATTTCGATTGATACCCATATTGTAATAACAGACTCAAGTTTTTGAATAATTTTAATTGAATTTTTTGCAGGTGGCAGCTCCTTTCGAAAATCTAAACCCGGTTTGCATATCTACAGGTCAAGCCCATCAATTGGACACCTCATTTTTGAAAATCGAGAGGGAACGGTGCAGATCTGATGACCTTCTTCTCCTTCGCATTTACTTATGTATATCCATTAGGGTGGTCCTTAAAAATGAAATTTTAAGTCTCACCCTCTCAATTAGTAACACAGTAGTCAAAGCTATCACATATAAAGTTTAGTCACGATTGGAGACGATTAAGGCGTGTCGCACAGGCGTCAAAGTTCAGATTCCTCTATGGAGACTCAAAAAATTTAAACTAATTTTTTTTTATCTAATACCCAAAATCGAGACTACTGTAGACGCAGTAAATTTTCGTCCTGATTGGAGTCGGTTAAGGCGTGTCGCACAGGGGGCAAAATTCAGATTCCTCTATGGAGACTATATATGAAAATATCCATATATAGATTTGTATCAGCAAAAAAAATAATTTTTTTTAAATAAATTTTAAAATCGAATGCTTCGAAAACGCTTAGGTTTTGGACATTATATCATATAACCAAATTAATCAGAAATGACCTAAATAATAATGTTCTTAACTATCTAAGACGACCTTCCTGGCAACCCTTTATCTGCATAGATATTTGAAATTTTTGCAAAGCACGTGCGTCACATAAGTCTGACCAAAGCATACGTAATCGAGTAAGTGTGAGACTTACGTGCGTACGTGAGTATAAACAGGTGAATCCTGCACCCTTTGCTTGGTAGAGAAACTTGCTCTACACGAACCAGAAGGCGGGCAGGCCTGGGGTGGACTAGGCATTGAGATATGTGTTTGTAAGCTGAAGAGGATTTTTACTGAGCACGAAAATTATTTCTTTGGGTTTATACTCTTAATAATAAGCGAAAAGAACAGATTTTAAGCAACCTCACAAGGAGACACACGTCGACACGACAGACGTCTACTACAGCTGCCATGTAAAGGAGCCCAAATTCGTTGTTGGGTTTGTAATGAGAGAAAAACTCCGTCGCCCAGTACTGTCGTTCAAACATCTCGCTTATTTGCGCCCACGCTTCGAAGGTAGAGAAGGGCGAGGTATCCAAGCATCTCTTCTATACGCGCTTGGAGCGCTCACGATATCAAAATCGTCAAATCAACGATGATGTAGTGGTAGCAGCATCAGGTATTTTTCCCTCAACGATTACTGAAATCTTATAGGGGGCACTGTTCAGATTAGACGGAACCCATACTGTTTACGACGAAAACGAAGAAAATACACTTCAGACTACCTTCCCTCAATGGAACGAATCTTACATTGTCTTCGTAGCCGAAATACCTGAGCTTGGAAGACAAATGTCGAAGAACGCGTGGAAAGAGCTTATATTGCCTATTCGCACGAATGGCTGAGTCAACTTACAAAGCTCCAAAGCTGCAAGGAATATCTACGAGAAAGCAAAAACAGAAGATTTCTTAAGTAGATCAAGAAGAGAAAACGTTAAGTTAATAGCAACGTGAACATGCAGCAAGAATGAACCACCCGCGCAAACCTCGGTGTCTTAGCCGTAACCTCCAGGAAAACAGGCACATATACCTTACCTTTGCGAATGTCCAGTCGTGGCACGTAAAAGATATGAGTCAGTAGACAAATTCTTCATGATAGATCCAAAGGCGATGCTCCATTGCTCATAAAAGCAGATTAATCTACAAGTCCATGTGGTTTGAAGGCATCAACGAATCGTGGTAGATGTGTCAGTGTTAACGTGAGTGCCTGCCAAGACGGCCTAACCCCACGGTGCTCAAAGGCACACAGATCAAATCAATGCGAAGATCAACGCCCCGACGTGCTAGCATCTCACCACCTTAGTCGGGTTTAAGGCCAACGTAAACCTCTGCCGTGCTATGGGCCCGACACTCGCTTGCAATTCAACACCACATTGAGCCGACAAGCACACTCTGCCCGCATTTGGGTTTTAAATCACAGCCACCACGATACTACCCGAAGGGCCGTATCCTAAAGGAACAGGACAGAGTAACTATAGGATGCTCTGGGGACCCTTGTTCCCCCGTGGTACCATATTAACTACTCTGGTCAGACCTTGAAGCCGAAACTTCTGCCAGTTGAGCAAGCTACAACTCCGGACTGGCGACCGTTGACTAGGGTACCTCGGGGTTGTCACACCCGTGATTCAACGATCTACGGGAATTAATTCCCTACGGAATCAACTTCTGCAACCCAAGGAATCCCCCTGAGGGGAACGAACGAATCGTGACAGTAGACACCATCAAAGGTCCCAGAGATAGCGTATCAAAATGGTGTTCACGGCGCTAATTGGGTCTTGAGCCAATGCTCGGGCAATGCTGATATCACCACACCCAAGAATCATACTTTTATGCTTCGATATATACTATTTCTATTTACAAATTGACTAAAAGACGGCAAACCGACAACTTTCGAAACTTCAATCTATATCTGTATCAAACTTTTCGGTTTCTGTAGAATTTCCCAAAAATTTAATTATTGATTCAGTGGTTGAGATCAAAATCCAGAGCCTCAAATACTGACAAGTCCTTTCTAATACTCCTAAAAAAAAGTTGTATTAAGCTAAATTGCGTGTATGAATATTTATGAACACAGTTCGGCTCTTTCCTCGCAGTGTCCCCAACTGTCAAATATTGTATTTATATATGTGTTTATACACACCGTTTCCACGTGCACGTCTAACTATATCCCTTTTCTCAATGTTAATTAACACTGATATGGGTATCAAATTTACAAATTCCTAAATAAATGCAGTTGATTGTCTTAATACTTTAGACTTTTTAAGACTTTTATGCAAAACTGACAATGAATTAGAAGAAGACTTTTCTATCGTTACTACCAAATTTACCCTGCTGCTATGGTTTAATCCCTAAATGATAAGGGGCTCATTGTGACAAGCCAAAGTAGTGCGTTGCGACCGGTAGAAGAGGAGGAAGGGAGGACCAAGAAGAGGAATAACGATGTTAGCCATGAAATTAATGCAGAAACAACAAGAGTAGCAAGACACACAATAACAGCAACAATTTAAATATCTCAAGAAAGAACAACAATATTTAGAAATAACAACAAGACAGCAGAACAAATAGAAAAACAATAAAACCTAACCGAGCATAAGGCTAAGGCAAAATATATTCAAATTTGATTAAAACGAAAAAGTTACACAAGAAATAATAAACAAACAGAACTGACCGGTGACGAAGGACGAGGGCAAATGAGTGAAAAGTTATGCAAAGTGGAAAATAATAAAATAAAATTTCTACATAACAAAACCAAATGCTATCTTCGAGTATATTATATATATGTATAAGGGGAAAGGCGGCCGCTTTCTCGCTTGCTTGCCTGATTGCTTAGGACAAGCATATCCTTTTCATGCCTTTCCCCTGTATAGCCTTTTCTGAGTATTGCACTACTAACGGTGATTTTGTTGTTGCTATTTTGATTCGAGAAAAATAACGAAGTTGCTCTAAGTAGATGATGATAAGTTTGCCCACACTCTGATGAGGCTGCGTCTACGACGATTCAGTTACAAATCAGCAGCGTATTAAAAGTCTTCACTCAAAAACAAATTTTGTCTACCCACCCAGCGCTACCTTTTTGCCATTCTCGTGAACAAACACACAATCTTCGATAGGCGCTCTCTGACAGTGATGGAAAAGTAGGTAAAATTGTAGCTTTTTCAGCTTTTTTTCGACAAAAAAGTACATTGGACTTATCTTCTTCGGTATAATCCGCCTACGTGATCAGGGCCGTAGATCTTGCGTAGAGTAGTTCGCTCCAGCGCACCGAAAGCCTTCTCATCTTTGTTCGACATCGTCCACGTTTCTGCCCCGTATAAAAGGACGGGCATGATGAGAGATCTGTAGAGTGTAATTTTTGTTCGTCGAGAGCGGGCTCTGCTCCTCAATTGCCTACCGAACCCAAAGTAGCGCCTGTTGGCAATAGTTATTCTTCGCTTTTACTCCAGACTGGCACTATTAGTGGTGTTTATGATGGATCCTAGGTAGACAAAATAATTCACTACTTCAAAATTATAACTGCGAACAGTGACGTTTGTCCGAATACGCGAAGACTTTTTATGTATTGCTAGGAGTACTTTGTTCTTTTATTTAATTTAATTTTATTTAACTTTATTTTATTTTTGAATAACTCAGTGAGAGGGGAGACCCGTATGCTTGAGTGTATGTATTTATATAAAATAATATTTATTCAAGCAAAAATGGTAGGTAGGCACTGTGGCCAATGGTAATCGTCAATTACCACCTCTGCATGGTTGTAAGCCAAGCACAAGCAGAGTCCGCAAAAAGCTTCACAATTTTATTTAGTTTTATTTTATTTCAATCAAGTTAATTTAGTTTATTTTTTTTTATTTTATCAAATTTAATTTCATTTATTTTGATTTAATTTAATTTAATTTCATTTAATTTATTTAGTTTAATTCAATTCAAATTAATTTAATTTAATTTGATTGAAGTTAATTTAATTTAATTTGATTTAATTCAGTTTAATTTAATTTAATTTAATTTAATTTGATGCAATTTAGTTCAATTTAATTTTAATTTATTTAATGTAATTTAGCTTGACTTAATTTATTTTAATTTTATTTGACTTAGTTTGACTTAATTCAATTTAGTTTAATATAATTTAACATAATTTAATTTATTTTATTTTAATTTAATTTAATTCAACTTAGTTTTCTTTTATTTTATTTTATTTTATTTTATTTTATTTTATTTTATATTGTTTCATTCATTTTGATTTAATTGAATTTAATTTTTCCAATAAAAAAAATAACAAATAAAATATGAACTATTTTCGTGCACATTTGCCAGGTATTAGGTATTAGACGTCTGCATGAATCCATTCAAATGGCAAATGACTCACTCATATTTAAATTGAAAGAATATGATTGGCTTTGAACGATGTGAAAACAAATTGAGTGAATATGAATGACAATTTTTATTTATAAATTTTTTTATGTAAAATTTTGTTTTTTTTTTCATTCACTGAGCTTTACACATACGACCCCACATATGCACATACCTAAGTACGTTCATACATTTTTGCTATTTGTAATCGGCATAAAATAAAGCCTTCGGCTAAGAATGGAATTGGTTTCAACTTCTTTTATACAGAAACATAATTTTTTTAACATTTGCAGGGTCAATAGCTCCACGCAGCACAACGTTGATTTTTGGTAAGGTTAGCTTAGCTGATCCGTACGATCTCACATAGACCATTAGTTTAGTGTTACCAAGAAAATGGAGGCCTATAGTCATAAGGCAGCGACTTTTAGCAATTAGTTAGGCCTTTGATAAGCTCAGCTATGAGAAGGAAGCATAACCTAAATAGTAGCTCAGTCCTGATCTTCCGAAAGCTGGACAGTGACATAGGAGATTTTCTGGTGTGCCTTTGAAGTTATCATCGTCCCATGCCCTGGTGCTTTCTTCACGCTGTGTGAGTCCCGTCTTGAAGGCGTGCGGTGGTGTGAGACAGTGTCTCGTAAGAGCCTCAACTATTATCTTGCAATCCGGCGTTGGAAGTGCTAGAATATAGTTGATGGATTTTGCGCTGTAAGAGCGATACATTGTCTTGGCTAGTACATATTTCTTTTACTTATTGTACGAGTATTATTTACAAAGTTTTAGCATTATTTGTTTACACTCCACCAGGTATAAAACGCTAGTTAATCCAAATGGACATATGCAGTATATGTGTTTTAGTTTATTAAAAACTGGCAATAAAAATGGCCTTTATAAAGGATATCCCTGCCGTGAAAAGTCAAACTAGTCAATATAAATACCAGTTCATGAACTGGTATGAGCTAAAGCGATGGGCTACCAGTTCGACAATTTCGAACAACTTTTGCGATCAGCGACATCTGGCTTTGAAATACCAAAACCAAACTAAAACGCAAATAATTGCTTCTCTCACAAGTGTCGGCTGTGGCGTCACGTGAAGACTACTGCTTCTGGTTTTGAGATCGCAGGTTCGAGTCCGATTGGAGGTGGTAAGACTTTCCAAATTAAATCAATGTAAATTAATGTGAATTATTCAAATTTAAATATGTAAAATTAAAAATACGTGAATTTAATTTCATTTA
>JAPVRG010272288.1:17164-27877 GCA_029783565.1 Rhagoletis cerasi
ATTGGTGATTTTTTCTTAATAAAATTATTTATGTGCATAGCATACCATGTTTTAGTGTTCCTCTTGTTTTTAATTCTGAAATGATTGAGTAAAACCCCTCCCATGGCTCATCTCTGGCTACGCCCCTGACTTAGCCTAAGAGTAAAACTATTCAAGCGTGGACTTAAATACTGCTCTAGGTGATGAAAATTCAAAATCAACTTACATAGATATGTTATTAAATTCCGAGAGCGCTCTAAATATAGGCGCTAACGAATAAAAATTAGCCTTAGCTGCGTTAAGATGAAAGGGCGGCTGGAAACGTAAGATTCTGTGGCGAACCTTGAAATTTATCTGCGAAAGTAGTTCAGAGCACTGAAAGTAGTTTAATGATGTAGTGGTTTTTTTTACATCCTATTAGGTACTCAGTGAAATATGTACCGACTTTTGTACAAAGCTGAATTTCGATAAAAAATGAGATAGGGCCTTTCTGTATTAATTTTTATTTTTCTTGCTTAGTCTCAATCTCAATTCTTATCTTAGTCTCTATCTAAATTTTAATCTTAATCTTAATCTGGATGCAAATTGTTGAAAATTAGAATGTGAAATAAAGTTTTGGCATAAAATAAGACAGTTATGAAATTTTTGGAAATGGGCGTGGCCCCGCCCACTTATGATCAAATGCTGCATCTCAGTAGCCCCTTAACCAATCTCCACCAATCTCGGTACGTCTAAGAAATCTTTTGAGCATTTTCAAATCGCGCTTAACCACGCTCATATAACGGTATTTTACAGAAATACGAAACCTGCGATAAACCAGTAACTGCTGATTATTATAAATCTTTTGAAAATGGGTGTGGCACCGCCTACTTCCCTGCAGTGAAAAGCCAAACTAGTCAATATAAATACCAGTTCATGAACTGGTATGAGCTAAAGCGATGGGCTACCAGTTCGACAATTTCGAACAACTTATGCGATCAGCGACATCTGGCTTTGAAATACCAAAACCAAACTAAAACGCAAATAATTGAAAATGGGAGCCCGGCTAGTAGTCATCCTTTTCTACCTCATTCAAGTAAATATGTACATTGTTTTTGGCCGGTACAGTAAGACGAACGGACATGAAATACAAGGCATACATATGTTTCAAATTTCAGAAAACAATTTTAGTATAGGGAATTTTACCTTAGTTAAATACGGCCTTTTTAATGTTGGTACTTTTTTGGCTGATTTAGTACATTTTTATTGGTCATTTGGTACAAAATTAAAAAACTGATTTATCATCCCTGCTTCAGACTATTTCCCTGCAGTGAAAAGTCAAACTAGTCAATATAAATACCAGTTCATGAACTGGTATGAGCTAAAGCGATGGGCGACCAGTTCGACAATTTCGAACAACTTATGCGATCAGCGACATCTGGCTTTGAAATACCAAAACCAAACTAAAACGCAAATAATTGCTTCTCTCACAAGTGTCGGCTGTGGCGTCACGTGAAGACTACTGCTTCTGGTTCTGAGATCGCTGGTTCGAGTCCGATTGGAGGTGGTAAGACTTTTCAAATTAAATCAATGTAAATTAATGTGAATTATTCAAATTTAAATATGTAAAATTAAAAATACGTGAATTTAATTTCATTTAGAAATAAACCTAAATAAAGGTTTTGAACCTCGGATCTCTGGAATCGAGCAGTAGTCCTTTTCTCACTCAGCCATTGCGACTATTGGAGCGGCGCGATCAAAATTACATAGTTATTTCTTTCACGGGGGATGAATCGGCAGACTATCCGGTTAACTGGTATGATGCTACTAGTATTTCTACTGGTATGAAACTGATGCAGGAGCTGACAATTGACATCTCCTATGACATCGCCATGTTAAAAATACCAGTCGCTTACACTGAAAAAGTATGCAACGTGAACTAGTTGGGCTGAAACGCAAACTGGTAGCATTCTAGTTACAACTTTGCCTGCAGGGATGTTACTCAATAAAAAATATGAACGATAAATCATACACCGCGTCCATAGAATGGTGACTGTTTCATTATTGAATCCATACCTGATTTCAAATGTTCGACTCCGTACAATATGTCCATTTTTAAATATCCGAAAATATGTGTCCATTTTCTCTTTGTCAATTTTGTATGCACAGTTTTAATTTGCTCAAAATGATTCGCCAATTTGCAATACCAGGCGCTCAGCAAGTTTTCTATTAAGAAAAAACTTGTTTGTAGAAAAACAACTATAACTAAAATTAGTTTAAATGATTTGAATGTTTTTCAGTCATTCACTCGCATTCTTCTACATATTTTAAGGTAGACAATTTAAAAAAAAATTTATATTCTTAACTTACAAAATTCAAAACGCTGAGTGTTTTGTATATGAAAAAGATTATCCAACTCTATTGTACTCTGTTTGGCTGGAAGTTTGAATCTACTCATGCAGAAGTCTGTTAGGTATGTACATTTTTTTTTTCGTTTTCCATCTCTGCTCTCTAGCGACGCTAAGATATGTATTTACCTAAATACCTCCATAGCAAACTTACGTACTTCATACTTTCTTAACTATAAATAAATTATGCATGTTTGGGAAAATCTTGGCAAAACATTGTCGTAATCGTTAGACAGTTGGACATATCCTTTGTAGTTGCTATTGTTGGCGCTGGAAAAAAAACATGCAAATTGCAAAGGCGTGTGGTGCTAGCTACACTCATGTCGTGTCGTGCTGGCTGGTGGTTACTTGTATTGCTGCTGCCTTGCCATTGTTTGGCATCCTGCTGACAGCCGAATACATACAACAACAAATACTTTAACTTAAGTAAATCCTTGTACAAAACTTGTGCGAACAGCGTGGACAATAGCGTTAAGACGTTTGGTCAGTTCGTAGATGTATGTATGCTGCTTGTTGGCTTTGTGAAAATTTGTTAAGTTTCTTAGCATTTACATGAATAATCGAAGGCTCCTTTTCACAATGCCTTACATTGTTGTTTGTGTGTGTGTGTGGGTGCGTGTGCTTTGCACAGAGTAAGTCCATGGATTTTCACAATAAATGAAAATTGTAAATTAAATTACATACATTTGCTTATGCCAACACGTGCCGTGCGCGCTGGACTAAATGATTTTTAATTTTTTTGATTTGTTTTGCAAATTCAGTTGACATTTTGCAGTGACAAGGGATATAGTTGTGCTGTTGTTTTTTTAGGCGTACATATGTATATTGGAAGCAGTTTTGTTTAAGTAGTTTGTAGAAATTGTTTGCAAGTCGATTTTAAGGTCGAAAGTACTTCTGCAAAGATATTTTGTCTAATATTAAGCAAATTGAGTTGAAATTATAAATACGAAATGCAAAAGTTAGTCAATCTGGTTGAGTGTGTAATTGTAAGAAATGTATGAACAGTTTAAGGTTAGGTGAATAAAAGTTTTTAGATTTTAAATCTTAGCCAACAGATTTGGGGTGTGCATAAATGTATATATATTAGACTGTCCCAAAAAAACCAAAAATGTTTTTTTTTTGACGCATATCCCTTGATTTTATTGGTTTTATCTTGAAAAGTATCCGAATAAAAGTTTATGCAATTCGGACCACGGAAACTCTCGCCGACTTGGTGCAGTTCGCATGTTTTGTTAATTTACTCATTTTACTACTGTATAAGACGATATTACTCTACTCCCTACAGTACTAGGACATTATGTTTAGTAAATCTGCGTTTTTGGTTTTTTACCTGGTGTGAGGATTTTTTCCAGAAGACCATAAATCCTTACTAATATTATAAATACGAAAGTGATACTGTTTATTTGTTACGCTTTCACGCTTTAACCACTCAACCGATAATCACGAAATTTTGCACACTTTCGTCATTTTGTCCAACTTAAAAAATAGGATAGCATCAATCTCTATTAGACAAAGGGGCGTGGCACCTACCATACAAAGGGAATTTTTCATACTGCATATCACTGGAAGTATCTGTGATAGAATATATGAACTTGGTATGGAGATATATTAAGACAAACGCATACTCATGGAGAAAAGTGGCCGTTTTTGGAGAAGGGGGCGTGGCACCCCCCATAAAAACAGAACAACATGTGTCTGGAAGCATTTGTGCTCGAGTACTGGAACCTGGGTTGGAGATATATAAAAAAATCACATAATCATGGAGAAAAATGGGAGGTATTGGAGGAGGGGGCGTGGTCCCTCCCATACAAATTGAATTTTTCATAATAAATATCTCTGGAAGTACTTGTGCGAGAGTACTGGTGAGAAGATAAGTATGATGATGTGAAATTTATAACCAGCTTTAGCTTTGGATCCATAAGCCGGATCTTAGTCAAATTTGATACATGTTATAGACTATGTGGGGTTAAGTATAGAGAAAAGCGTTGTTTAACTAATATAAATGCGACATCGAGTCTATTTTTTTCTTACGCTTTCAAGCCTTAACTACTCAACTGATCATGATGAGCCTTTTCACACACGTTATCTGGGTCATAGGGTACCCTTCATTCAGAAAAAATAGTTCTTCAAAAGTTACCAGTACAAAATAATCCGTATATGTGAATAATAAATCCCACACAATTTTAAAATATGAATCGCCTATTTGGCATCACAAGAATACCAAAAAAAAAATTTTTTTAAGAATTAAAATAATTAAATTATTGTTTTATCGTTTTTGAAATGTCACCTGGCAAAGCCGGGCACTGCAAATTATGGAGATATGGGTATCAAATGAAAGAAGAATTCGAAACAAGATTAATTATAACTTTTATTTTCAATTATTCTTCTGGAACATGTCAAAAATGTCTTTTAAAAATATTATCCTCCAAATATTTTTAATTTTTAATGGTTTTTGAAGAATCTTACTTTAATTAAAATCCTATGAATATATATAAGGATATTTAAGGATAAAAATTTTAAAGGATATTTTTTCAAATTTTTCAATTTGTTTCTTAATCTACCCGAGAGAACATGGCAACACTAAAACACTTTATTTTGTTTATTTAATGTTACGAAAAGCATGTTTGTCTTAGTGGAGGAAAAGAATTTGTTATAAAAGTTGTGAATTTAATAATTTAATGTTCAACGGAGATATTTTGTTGTCAAACGTAATTTTTGCTCAGCTTCTAAGTTTTGTTAATTACAAAGATATGTATCTTTTCTATTAGAAAAATTTGTGTATCTCCTGGAAACTGGCAATTCTGAACATTTCTTAATTAGTGTGACGTAGGGCGTAGGATGAAAAGAAAATTATTAAATTCAACTTTTCTACTACATTAATTTTTCTTAAAAATATTAAATAATCCTTACATAATATTAAATAAACCAAATCATATGCTTTCTTATTTTATGTGTCCCTTCATGCTGTTCTAACAGTTGTAAATCAGTACGATATGCAAATTATGCATAGTCAAATGTTTTTATGTCATACGGAAGTACAACCATTATATCAACCCGAGAGGACATGTCAAAGACAAAAACACTTTATTTTGTTTATTTAATATTCTGAAAATTATTTTTTTAAATAAGGAAAAAATTTTTATCACAAATTGAATTTAATAATTTAATGTTCATCATACGCCCTGTCACACCAACTAAAAAATGTTCTACAATTGCAATCCATCAGCACATACACAAATTCTTCTACTAGAAAAAATTTCGTTTTGCAGGCTTGTAACATCTACACCCTTACAAATCCACTGTACTCTTTCCATTAATTGCTTTTTTCGATGTCCTTGCGAGAAATCCTTCCGTTCTATTAAAAATTCTAAGATGCAGATTTCCTAGAAATGCGTTCAAATATGGGAAACATTTCGAATTTATTGCATTCCAAAGTTTTCATGGACGATTTGGCAGCCTTAGTTCAAGTTATTAACTAAAACTTCAACTAAAATTCGGCACGGTTTATCGTTATCGTATGGCGATAAAACTTTATATATATGTTATTTAGGCTAAAAAGCACAAATATAGAGGGTATGCATATCAAAATTTGCAAACAAATTTGTTTCCATATATTCTTGGGACAGTCTAGTATACATATAAAAAACAAAATAGGATTTGTGGGCTCCCGACCAAACGCTTCCCCAAAGTTAAGTTTAATACATAAGAATATGTAGAATAGTTTTTATTAGATGTAAGCTTAGTATTGTGATTATGCAATACATATTTAAAATATCTTATTTAATATAAACGGCAAAATTTAATTTACTTAAGTTTCGGAAATGTGGCAAATCTTTAATAATATGCGCTCGATAACTCGATGTAATATTGAAATTAACTAAGTTAAATTTGATCTTAAATGCAGACAGCAATCCTATTCAAAAGCATTTTTAAGAAAAAAGCTTTCTTTAACTCTTTAAAATTAATTAAATAATCCCAACAGTTTTCACCCTTCATTCCCGCCCAGCCGACACGAGGGGCGCAGTCCGCATGAAGTTTATTATAAATAAGGCTGCGATAAACCTCCCTCTTCAAAATTATTTTAGAAATAAAGATTTCTTTAACATGTCTCGTTTTACATCCATATTAAAGTCTTTCATTGGACTTGTGCATTTAAAAGATTTTAAATTACTAAACAGGTGGCAACCCTTTTCAAAAATGTTTTCAATAAAAAATTCTTTTTAAACCTCTATCATTCGATAAAATATTTCATTTGACTTGTTAAGTAAATTTATACTGAATTTCTAAACAATTGGCAAGCCTCTTTAAATATATAAATAAAGAAATAACGCCCTCTTAAGCTCATTCCGGTTGACACCTGCATATGTATGAATACTTAACTTATTACTTAAATTGATCTTAACTTTTTGAGCAAGTTGCAACACTCTTCAAAAATATTTCAAAAATAAAGCTTTCTAAACCTCATTCGTTTGACACCCATATTAAAGTAGTTAATTTGTTGTTTTATTTTTTTGAGTCCCCAAACAGGTGGAAACACTCTTCAAAAATTTGTTTTTGGAATTAAACCTTCTTAAACCACTCTCGTTTGCCACTCACCTTTAAATATTTAGTTTCACTTGTTAATTAAATGGATTTTGGATTAATAAATAGGTGACAGCCCTTTAAAAAAATAGAAATAAAGCTTTCCTAGACGTCTTTTGTTTGATACCCATATACAAATATTCCATTTCTAAACAGGTGGCAACCCTCCTCAAAAATATTTTCGAAATGAAGCTTTATCTCCTCTCTTCTTTATATATATATATATTTGATTTTACTTATTGATTTTAAATTTTTGAAAAGGTACCAACCCTCTTTAAAAATATTTTTGATATAAATCGTTTTTTAATCCCTTTCGTATGACACCCATTGTATTGTAATAAAATTTTTTTACTTATAAACTAGTTGATTTTAACTTTTCAAAAAGGTGGCAGCTCACTCCTCTAAATATATACATTAAAGCACGTTACAACCTATCTGTGCGCCAGATTTCATTGAAATAAGTTCAACCGTTATAGTGTGAAAGAGCAACAAACATACTAACAATTTTTCAGCTTTTATAATCGGCCTTATCGCCAATTCCATGGAAACACATATTCCCAGAAATTATAAAGCAAAACAAAAACATTTTTCCCCAATTTATTTTTGTTTTGCCTTTTAAATTATGGGAACGATTTGTTTACATGGAATTGGCGACATCCACAAATATGTGTTAGTAAGATTATTTTTATAATCCCAAATCTTCCAGTCTTTTTGTTACTTACGAAAGGGCCATTCCATTGTGACTGGTGGGAGATTTTACTCCAGAATGTGATCAATTGTGAATTGTGAAAGATATTTTTAACCATAGATAAATAACTAATGCATAAAATTCCTTTCAAAAAAATACCAAACAATTTCTAAATACTTTGTAACTATTATTTGAATGAGTGTAACTGGTGGGACACTGAAACCCCCCATATTTTACGTTTTTGCATTCAAAGGCGAATTTTAGCCAAAACACTTAATTTGCAAGCCAGATTCCCTTGTATTGTATAATATATACTATACCCTCTAGTTTTCATTAAAAATTTGGCTGATATAATCTTCATAGAAATATTTAAGAATATTTAAAATTGTGACTGGTGTAGAGTAATTATGTATAAAGTAAAAGCTTCAATAGGCAAAAATTATAGCTACCTTTTATTTGTTTATTAGTTTTCAACAGATTAATGCAATGCACTCATTTGGCAAGAGCTTCCTACTGAAATAGAGATAATCAAGGCATTTTAAAATTTATTTAGTTTTGCTCTTTTACATGGAATGACCCGAAAGCAAAAATATAATCAAGTAAATAAATTTGATAAGCTAACACTTTTAGAAGCTTATATTTTTTGACCACTACAAGCATACGTATTTACAAGTATTGTACTCGTGCTGCTTATTGAAAATGCCTACTTCGCTCAAAAATGACGCATCGCCTCCGTGGCGCAGTTGGCTAGCGCGTTCGGCTGTTAACCGAAAGGTTGGTGGTTCGAGCCCACCCGGGGGCGGTAATTTTTTAATTTCTTAAGTAAAGCTTTTTTCTTTCAATAAGAAATCCAAAAATATCTGGTCTGTATTAAAAACATTGTTACTCTTTCTATCATTAACAATTTACTTTTGACTTTTTGTATTATATCACTGAGAGAACGCTTTATGTGAGAGATGTTAAGGTTAACGACTGTGAGAATTATGATAGCGAACGAAAATAAAAATCATTCTAAGTCATTTATGAAAAATTTGTTGTTGAAAAGGTCAGATAGTCATGTTTATTATAAAACAGAAGATATATATTATGAAACAGTGATGGACTAAATTGTTTTTACTTAACACTAACGAAACTTCGCGTATAAAAGTACTTAGAGACTTAGGCTTCACTAACTACCGCGTAAAAAAGTACTTACAGATTTTGGATTCGCTAAATATTGGATACAAAAGTAGTTAGTACTTATGACTTGAATAAATTGCTATAGGGGTTTTGGGGAATATTGGACTACTTCGGGAATTATTTCGGGATTTTCGAGACTACTTATGGATTTTCAGGATTTTCGGGACTATTTCGTAATTTTTGGAACTACATCAGGATTTCGGGACTATTTCGGTATTCTTAAGATTTTCGCGGTTCAAGGGAATTTTTCGGGATTTTTGGACTTAAAATTCGCTGTAAGTAAGTTGATGTGAGTTAAGCTGAGTTGAGGTGAGTTGAAGTGAGGTAAGTTGAGGGGAGTAATGTATAGGTTAATTTCTTTAGATTTTCCTTAATGATAAAGTATTTGTAAGTATTTAGCCACCTACTAAATTCGTTAATACTTAGCTGGGCGTATTTTGCATATCTTAAGTACCTGATTACTCCTAAATACCTGAGTTTTTTTTTTTTATATGAGTATTGGGACATGTCCAACTACTAAGAATTTTGGTATTAAGTAACTAAACTGGTACTCCAAATCCAAAAGTACTTGAGTATGCCATTTATTGTTATGCAAATACAATGAAGTAAAATAAACCCTAAGGAATAGGAATTAAAATTTTTTTCATCTAATATTAATTAATTTCCAAAATTAACTAATTTTCCATTCGACAGAATTAAGAATATTATTATTAATGTATTTAAATCTACATACATATGTTTTTGTAAAATGCGCCTCTTTGAATGAGTCAAGCGATCTATTCTCTATATTTTTTACAAATTTTAAATACAATATTAAAAAAATATCCGGTCTTCAATGCGCGGTTTTCGGCCTACCTTCTTCTCTGCATTTAACAAACTCACTTATTAGAAACAAACTCGCCCAGCACTTCACTCAGTATTTTTATATACCTACCTGTATACCGTTGCATTTAAAAGAAAAATAAAATATAAGCTTAATCCGAAAAGTAAAAAAAAAACAAGAGTCTAACCCAAACAGAGCTATGTACAACTGTTATAGCGAGTGATATATATTTTATAACAAAAACAAGTAAAAGTAAGTTCGGGTGAAACCGAACATTAAATACACGGCGCACGTATGAAACATCGTTTTTTCACGATGCTGAAACCTACCGTTACGTGGTAAACAGGGGTGGTTTTTTCCCATTTCAAGCATTTTCGACAATATTCTCAGGTAAACTTAGAGAAATAGTTTAGCTGTGTTTGGTAAAAATCGGTAAAGCGGTTACCGAACCAAACTTAATTAGCCATAAGTGGGCGGTGTTAATCCCATTTTCCTAAAGTCCATAAAAGAGATTGTTGTGAATACCAACCTTGAGTAAAGTACCGTTTCTAAATTTCGAAATATCGAAGTTTCCATGTATCTAAAATTTACCGTTATATGAAAATTGGGCATAGTTTTAGCCCGATTCCAAGCATTTTCAACAGCCTGCTTTTTTTGTGTGAAGTACATTAAGCATATAGAGTTTGGTAGAAATCGATAAAACGGTTACCGAGACACACATATGTAGTCATAATCCCATTTTCACAAACAGTTTTTATAATCGTACTTCTTGCTAAGGAGTTATTGCAAACATAAATTTTGAGTAAATTAGCTTCAGTAGTTACCAGTAAATTGCCGTTACATGGAAAGTGGGCGTGGTTATTCACTGTTTTAAAAAATTAACACTTGGTAAAGTTTGGTAGAAATTGGTAAAGCGGTTACCGAGATATGCATATAAATCCCTAAGTGGGCATGGCTACGCCCATTTTTCAAAACTTCATAATCTTATTTTTACTCGTTAATATATCATTCCAAATATCAATTTTGTATCAATCAGCTTCAGTACTTACTAAAATATTGCATTTTTGGTATTTCTG
>JAPVRG010272302.1:0-10141 GCA_029783565.1 Rhagoletis cerasi
GCAAAAAAATTTCAAAATTCGAAATAGCTAAATAATCTTTTGAGAAAAAGAAACAGCCTGGGCTGTAGTAACTTTTGGAAATAGTGCTGCATTTAGCATAGTAGGTCAAATACCACCGCTTGGTCATCCTCGCTCACCCTGCATATCTTCCATAGAAGCTTAATTATTCAACCTCGGCTGCTCTGCAACTGACTTGCGGCTACTTAACCCAATTCTGTCGCACTTTAAGCCCTTCATTCATGATATTTTGAATGTTTTCTTGCATTTAGTTTTCTTTGAAATATTTTTGATTTTAGTTTTCGGCGCTTTTTGTTGCTGGCGGTGGCTCCGCCCGAAGATATTTTAAGCTTTTTATTATTTAAAGTAGTAAAGTTACGGTCTGAATTATAAGCGGTGGCTTATATGGGGTGAAGGTCCTAATAAAGTTTGCTAATGACCCCATATTGTATATACGCAACGCAATGGTTGGAACAATCCCCCTTATTCTGGTTGTCGTAAGTCGTTCGCACCGACAGTCGTTCGTTGAATTATGTCGTAAAGAAAAACATTAACGACAGATTTTAACACGTTTTCAATACTCTTTAATTTCGAAAGGATAATAGAAATTATAATTTATAGTAAAATATGTCACTAGTTGCCTCATAACGCTAATGAAAATCTCAAATTTCGACGAACGACTGAGGTTTAAATTTAATTTGTTCTAATTTCAATTAATTTTATTCCTTTTTATCATAGTTTTCTTTACATTACTAGATATATTTTTTTAATCTCACTTAATTTTTAAAAAATTATGTTTTCTTTTTAAATATAATTTTCTTTGATTTACTTTGGAACGAATTTCCGTCATCCCTTGTCAAGTTTGGTTTGGAGACAAACCGGTATCGGCGTTGTGCCACCCTGTCGGAAAAATCAACCAACACCAACAAATAATTTTCTTTTTTAATTTAATTTTCTTTTAATTTTTTGGCTCTACTTTATTTAATTTAATTTTTAGAAACTTATTTTATTTAATTTTTTTATTTAATTTTTTTTCTTTTTTTCTTTTTTTATTTTAATTTATTTTCTTTTTTTAATTTAATTTTCTTTAAATTTTTAAATTTTGTTTTAAAAAGAAAAATATTATTTTTAATTTAATTTAATTTAATTTTTAGAAACTTACATACATACATATTTAATTTTTTTATATATTTTTTTAATTTAATTATTTTTTTTTTAATTTTCATTTAATTTGTAAAGTTTGTTGTTTTAAAAAAATTATTTTTAATTTCATTTAATTTTTAGAAACATGCTTTATTAATTTTTCTCCTTTTTTAATTTAATGTTCTTTTAAATTTTATTGTTTTAAAAAGAAAAATATTTTTTACTTTAATTAAATTTTTAGAAAATTTATAACTAAAAGACAAAAAGAATAACGCTAAGACTTCATTGTTAGCAGACCTTTCAATTAGTCTTTCGAAATACAGAAAAGAGCTTTCATGATAGTTGCCAGAATTTACAATTGCCTTATGAAAGACTTCGTCTTTCGAAAGACTGTGGTGAGTTGAAGGACAGTTGCCAGAATTGCCCTGTTATTTTCGTACACTGAGCAGAGATTCGTTCGCTAGAAATTTGTGCTGAGATGGCCTTCTTCAAAATACATTTTCATTATGTCAGGCAGTCAGGAAGTCCCACATAAAGACATCAAAGATGGTAGGTATATGATTGCTTCAGCACCCTATATTCTCTTAGAACCTAGAACACCGTCCTACTGACCTCGGTACCGGTGCATTAAGGAAAGTGTGGCAACGAACAGGCAGCTAGCCTAGCAAAAGACGGAGCGACCACAGTATTCCATGGTCCGAAATCCTTTGGGCGCTAAAAAGTCCCAGGTGGTTAAACTTTTCATCTAAAGAGGTTTAGCTATCACCTCGGTAAGTTGAAACTTTCAGACATAAACGTCTGTCGGTTCAGTTAGCTGGGCATATCTTCTGTGAATGTGTTGCTCTGTTCAGACGCAGAATGGCTCATCTAGTTAGCGTTACACTTGATTCATTTGAAACTTGGAATAACAAACTTCTTGGACGGATAATGTGTGTTTTGATGGCAAACGAGAAGAAGAAGGGAAAAGGTCATTCCAAAAGATTTCTAACTTCCGCTAAAGGGATCTCTGAATAACTTCTCGGCAAGATGGTACTTTCCGCAGACACGGATCGCAGGTTCTGTCGGGGTTGGCGAGGAGTTCTTCGTAGAGTATTTTATTCTAATAATCCCACCAGGGCTTTCTGATCTCATTATTAGGGGCCAACGAATATGACAATCTTCTGAGAATTATGAGAAAAGAAAATTCGGAGAGTTATAGGTAAGTTTTCAGGGAAGATTTTTGGAAATTTGAACGTCTTTGCCATCCAACTGTACGTTTTATTTACAAGCATTTACTTAAGTATTCAAAAAATTCTAACGCTTACCATACATGCTTTACTACTATAACAAGTTGGTGAGACAGTGGCAATCAAAAAAATATTTGGGCTATCCATAAAGTTTAAGTTGAGTTTTGTAGTTTTTCGAATTCGCTCAATTTATAGTTGTGGTAAGGCTTTGGTTTTGTAGCAGACAAGCCGAAGCCCGAAGACACAGTTTCTCCATTATGGAAATTTGGTCTACTTTTACATAAATATTTAGCTTAATTTTCTTTTTTGTGCTTTGAAAATTCCAAAATACAGCTGTTGCTACTCAAATTCCAGCCACAATTTTAATACCAAAGAATGTACCTAAAAAATTTGCAAGTTAAAAATGAGAAAAAAAACAAAAAAGAAATTTTCGGACATTTGAGCTGTCACAAAATTCGAATTCGGCAGCTCATGTGCAACAATGCAAAAATGCGCAGGTGCAAATTTTTTTCAGTGGAAACCCTTTAAATTCGGCAAAAACTTGAAAAAGCACAGAAGAAGCAAGTATTTTGAGAAGGATGGTTTAAAAAGAATATAATAAAATATCAAAAAAGGCAAAAAAAAATTTATTAAACCACAAGGACGGCATGCAAGAATTTTGCTTTAAGTACCTGAAAATACAAACATATGCACTTTACCAAAAGCACAGCAAAAAAAGAAGGAACAGAAACGAACGAAAAAAATCTGTTTAAAGAATATCAGCCAGCAGCCGCATAAATTCGACACTTTAGTGCTTCTTGTGTGCCTGCGCAGTGGTGGACATTCAACGTGATGACTTCGGTTCAGTGGCACGCAACAAACTTCACTAAGAGAAAAATAAAGCAAATGAAATGGAAGCTCTGCAATTTTGTTGCGAACGCAACTGAAAAAGTTAAAGGTTTTGTACTTCTTGTGGTGGCTTCTGTCATTTCCGGTTAAAGTCTTAAACGTACAGTGGAGCAGCAAAGCACTTAAATGTTTTTGACGGATGTGTTGCTGGCTGATCCTTAGCCTGTGCTGTTGACCTGAGGGCAGGTAGAATTGAAATCTGTCGGTTGTCATTTTGAGTGAATTAAATTTTTTTGCAACTTGGCTGGTAGATCATTAAAATTTTTGGTTCTGGAGGTGGAATTGCTGATACATATTTCTTGTTGTCAAGGTTAAAGGTATAGGCTGAAGAATGCTGAAGAATTAAAGAAATAATGATGGGAAAGGATTCGAATGACGCATGCGCTAACCGCAAGATTTAGCGAGAAAGGTGACGTGTTGTGGTGGATGACGTCAAAGTTGGTAAAAAGCAAGAATGATTGCATTCAAAGAAAAAGAAATTGTGGAACAAAAGCAAATTGAAGGAAATTAAGGGTAAATGTTAAAAAAGTGAAATATAAGAAATAACATACATATAATAAAATAAAATTACAATAAAAATAATAATAGTAATGTAAAGAAAATAGAATAAAATAAAAAATAACAGAGAAAACAAAAAAGCAAAACAACGTGGCACACTTAGGCCTACACTGGAAGGTCCATTGTGACTCCACGACTGGGAAAGTTACACTCCCCTTTGCTGCCCCCTCACAGACTTCGTCAGGCACCTTAGCTTTATATCCACTACTTCATATAGGTTCTCAAAAAAAAGCCGAATCCAGAAGTCGCAATCTGCTCCTGGACAGTGCAGGCCAGTAAAAGAGAAGTGAAGTTTTTTCAGCCTTTGCAGCATCCACGAAACAGCCATCTTAGCCGTTCTGCACGCTTGCCGATAAGCATTAGTGGTAGGAGATGTTTATTCACAGAAATTCCCGGACCTTTTTCAACCCCACATATTTAGGCCCAGTTTGTTTTTATTAATTTATTCTTTCACCTGATAAAATTTTGAAATATTTTTTTCAAGATGAGCCTGCAATCGGCATACCAGTGCGCTCTTTTTTCTGGGAGAATATGCTTGACAGTGCAATCAATACTGCCCACACCCACTCTCTCTCCTACTGAAGTTCGTCCGTCATACACCTCTACATCTCTGGAACTAGTTATATCCTGCAGAGATCTAGGAGTGCTCAGCACGCTTTTGAGTTGATCGAGACGGACAGCTCGAATTGCTGCTTGGATCCCCTGAAAATGAAAACTAAGGTTAAAACCTCGAAAGACACTACTGTAGTTTTGGGTGCAACATCATTCACTAACATTGCCATTGAGCTTTAAACCATTTGCGAAAATTTCAAAACATACTTCTAGGTGAAGAGCTCCCTGATAACCAAATATTTTTCTGGTAAAAGTGTCTAATTGCTAAAGTGTAAAATTGGGCCTTTTCATGTATTTTCTTTAAATAAAAAAAATATATTATGTATAGCCTTGTTTGCGCATACAGTTACAGAAAATACATGAAAAAACCCGATTCTTTTTAATTACACAGGGAGTAATTACAGGGAGTAATTTTATTGTACTAAATGCAATTTTTTAACAGAGATTATCTGGCAATTTTTACTTTAAATTATTATTAATGTGAGAGTTTGTAAGTGAGTGAGTATGTTTGCTGCTCTTTCACGTTAAAACGGCTGGACGTGATTCAATGAAATTTGGCTTCCAGATGGATTGTAATCTGAGTTAACATATAGAATATTTGTTGAAGAAGGTTGCCACCTTTTTAAAAAGTTAAAACCAATTTAAATAAGTTAATTCAAATATTTTAATATGAGAATCAAACGAAAGACGTTTCAGAAAGCTTTATTGCGAAAACATTTTTGAAGAGGGTTGCCAACTCTTAAGAAATTCGAAACAATTCAATAAACAAGTTAAATGAAATATTTTAGTACGATTATGTTGAGTGAGTTTTAAGAATTTCTCTAATATATTTGGAGAAGGCTGCCACCTGTTTAGAAATTAAAAAGCAATTTAAATAACAAGTTGAATGAAATATTTTGGTATGAGTATCGCTGAAGTGAGTTTTATGAAAGTCTTATTACAAAAATATTTTTGAATAGGGTTGCCACCTGTTTAGAAAGTCAAAATCAATTTAATTTACAAGTTAAGTTGAATGAAATTTTTTCATGTGGGTGTCAAACGAGAAAGGTTTAAAGTAAGCTTTATTTATACAATATTACTGAAGAGGGCTGCCATCAGTTTAAAAGTTGCAGTTAATTCTTATGAAACGAAAGAATTTCAAGTAACCATTTTGTCCAAAATATTTTTGAAGAGGGTTGCTACCTGTTTTAAAGGTCAAATTTAACTTAGTCTGAATAACTTAGCCTGAGAGGGCAGGACCAGGGCAGTACCAGGATGATCATATTTACACAAAAATACATATATTCAAGCAAAAATGTTTGGGTAGGCGCTGTGGTCAGTTACCTCCTCTGCATGGTTGTAAGTCATGCAGAGTACCTACGGCTTATAGCGCTGTGGCATTGTCGTTTAGAAAACTCCGGAAGAATTTTGGGGGATGCATTAAGCAATGTGAGCATGATTTGGGATGCTATCAATTAACTACATTAGCATGATGCAATAAAGGAAGGTGTTATACGTTCGCGTTCGTCTCGCTCTAATCGCCGTCTTAAGCTCCCGTAGGAAATTTCAATTTGCCTCTTTGACAAACTACTTTCTATATCAGGGTGATTTTCATGAAAAAGTACTAGAAATGGTAATTGCAGTTTGTCAAAGATTTTTATTTTAATACTTTGATAGGGAAAGAAAATTAATTATATATGTTTTCTAGTACATTTATGTCAAAATCTTATATGTCGAACTTTGAAAAATTTTAAAAATCTGGTGTTCTAACTACAAAAAACATTTGTTTTACAAGTATCCCATATTATACATCATTCAGCTTATGTTTCTATAAAAATTTGATAACAAAAATGTCAAAAATCTCAGTTTTTTACAAATTTTAATTCAATACTTTGGTACAAAAAAGAGTACTAAATTGGCAATCCGACCTTCTTTTCTTCCCCTTTCTCTCGTGTTACGTAAACTTCCGCAATACAACCCTGAGCTAAGGGAGCCGCCAATACGAGCTGTCACTACGTATATCACCTTTTATTATTACATCATGTACATTAGTAGGTTTTGCTACGAGTATGCGACATTTGAGAAGTGCATGTGCATAAATAATATCTGAATATATATGAAATTTTCGCACATGCAGCTTTGCACATATTGGTGTATACGTGCTTTATATCCGGTTTAGTACCAGTTGATTAGGGGTATAGCATACCGTCAGGCATTAGGTGTTATTAGTCGCCTAAAAATAGTCCATTAATTAATTGAAATATCACATCGTGTTATCTAACATAAAGAGTATTACCACACTTCCAAAATTTTTTCGTAAATCAAGTTTTTCCGTCTATGCTAAATAAAATATTACAAATTGGCATTGCTATGACACTAAGCTTATATTCATACATATAAAGACTATATACGCAAGAAAAGGGATGCATGTAAAAATATGAAAATAGTTAGCACAATTCTATAGCATTCGGTATAACAGATTGAGGGCGAAGCCATGGATAAAAGCTAGTTATAAATAAATGAAATGATACGTGGAGTTTGGGTTTTTCGAGACTTTTCTTTCTTTTTCAGCCGTCATATTGAATTTTGCAGATGCATACGTAGCTTCAGAAAGTGGACACCCTAACCTAAAATAATCTCGTTTTTTTAACATCAAATGCATAAATATCTAACACCTATGCGGTAGCCCTGCTGAAATGTGTATTCTGAAATAAGCAAGATCTATTTATAAACCATAAACTCACCTGTATTGAACCAGCAACCGATGCCGAACTAAAACTTGCATTGCTGCCATCCGATGAGGCGATGAATTGTTTACGCAGCAAAAGGCTGGTCGATGAGGCACTGCTATGGCTGGCGCTGCTGATTGTGCTATTGTTGTTGGCGTTGCTGTTGGTGTTGGAGGGGTTGGCAGGCAGAGCGGTGAGGCCGGCGACATTTGCAGAATTAGCGCCAATGCTGCTGGCTGGTGAAGTTTTGCCGCCGCTCTCACTGCTGTTGCCGCCTTCGCCGCCCCCACTGCTATTGTTGTTTACAGCTGTATTTACATTTGCAATTATTGCCGATGTTGCTGTTGCTGTTGTGGACGCCAATGGTGTTGCATTGACAGCATTTTTCAGCGAAACGCCAGCGCCAGCACCAGCACCTGCACCATCACTGCTGCTGTTATTATTAATATTACACGCTTTATTTTGATTATTACTGCTGTGGTTGTTGCTGATGGTATTATTGTTTTGTATATTTGCATTATTTTTGCTGTGTGGCATTTCCATGCTGCTATTGCTGTTGCTGTTATTATTGTTGTTATTGCTTGAATTACTTGAATTATTTAAGATACTATTGCTTGTATTGCAAACACTATTTACACTTGCACTCATATTGTGACTTGTATTGATATTGCTGTTGTTGCTATTATTGCTATCACTATTATTATCGTTTAGGTTATTGCTTTGTGGGCTAAAATTATTCAAATTGTGATTAATATTATTAATTGATTTTTCTTGTTGTTGCTGCTCTTGCTGATCGTCGTTCATTTCGTCGTTCTCGCTGTTCTTGTGTGGTTGTTCTTGTTCTTGAATTGCTTGCAGATTAGCTTTGGCTGTCTGCTTTGTATTGCTGTTGCTGCTTCTGCGATTGGCCGCTAACGCCGCCACCGGCTGTTGTTTTTGTGCGCTTACCATCGAAGCGGCTAACGCTTTGCCCTTAATTGTTGGCGCGGCATGCATTTCTGTTGCTACTGGTGGTGTTGTTGTTGTTGGAGAAGTGCATGTAGGTTCTTCACTTGGTCGACTTCTCATGGTTCTACTTAAGCCTTAACTATACACACACACGAACACACAAAAATGGAGGCTGTAGCCTAGTTCTTGGAGCGGCATATTTGAAGATGTTTGATTTTTTTTTTAGCTTTTCACGCGTTTTTGTTTTTTTCAATTTCTTTGAATTTTTTATGTCAAGTGCTATTCATCTTTTAAAAAATTTCTTTATTTTCAATTTTCCATTTCCTTTCGGTTACTTTTTCTCCTCGTTACGATTGCTTTAAATGCTGTAACGAGTAATTTGTTATTCATTTTTGCTTTGTAATTTAAGGAAGCTGTAATAACAAACAAATTGTTTCTGCGTGTAAATCTCACATTTTAAGTATTTCCCACTTTGTTTTGCCAAGCGCTAAAAACTAGTGTCGCGTGCTACAGCGCTATTGAATGCCGGAAAGCTGTTAGCATGCACACACTTTACACTTTATTTTTAACCGAAAAATTGCTATTAAAATATGTCTACATATCGCTCATTTCCTAGAAAAGTGTCATAATCCAAAAAAAAAAATTAAATCGAGTTAAGTATTTATAAATTACCCCCTACCTTTTCTTCTACCTTTTGCTGTACCGATTACCAGTAGCTCACTAAAACAAAATATGTATTAATTTTTAGTATGGGAGTATATGACCAATTCTACAGGAAATTCAAGTTTTTTTTAAGTTGCCAGTACATTACTTAGTCTCATAATTTTAAGACCAGATGAACTGTTAAACAAATTTTTCCACAAAAACGCTGAATGCGTCCTGCACAAAAATTGGTTAATCAGATAATTTTGTCTTATGAGCCTGAAAAGTGCACTGGCAACGTTACAAAAATTGTATTTTCCCGTAGAATCGACCATACATACAGTGTCGGACATATCATTTTATACCAAATTCAAATTGATGGTGTTTGCCAATTATCCTTATATATTAAATCTTAATAATTTTCAATTAAAACACAGTTCATTCCCTAACAAAACCCGTATGAATCCAAGCTTAAAGCTTTGTACAAAACTAAAAAAATTCAACAAATTTTCAACCAAATTTCAAACTTTTTTCTCAGAGGTGCTAGAATTTCTTAGAGTGTACAGTTTTATAGCTCTTTAAATTTTAGTATAATAATGTGCCATGATGCAATAATAAAAGGTGATATACGGTGCGACAGCTCGTTTTGCCGGCTCCCTTAGCTTAGGGAATTTTTACTCAGTACTCCATAACATCTACATTTCTTATCCGATTTGGATGATCTTATACTCAAAATTTACTGCAATAATTTAACTTTTAATCAAATTTGAAAAAAAATTTAAACAAAATTTTTGTAATTAAAAATAAGCATCTCAAAATGTGTAATTTTCAAAAGGTCTTCTATTTACCTATTGATCTGAAATTTAGTACACACTTTTAGTTTTGACGACAATAAAATTTTAAGTATTCAGTATCATTGTAATTGCAATATGGCTGCCGCCACAACATGGCGGATTACATATTCTCAACGCCTCTATATGGGCATGCAATGAAAGAGCTCGACACGTAGAACACAGTCGATCAATCAAAACTAAGTTGAAAATTTTAAGTTGTCAACGTCCTTTTTTTCGGTTTTAATGTATAGGCTGTCTAAACTCTATGATCCGCCATTTCGTAAAAAAAAAATTGACGTTTAGGAACAAAATAGCAGCTAGTCCAATGTTCTAGAGCGGTTCTCTTTTATAATTGCCATACCACGTTCGTGTAATTTTTTTGCTGTCGCAAAGTGTAATTATAGGTACTCATATATGATGTCCATAAGTCCTACTTCCTTATTTTTGCTCTTAAAGTATAAGTAAGCATACAACTTTTTTGTTTGCATTTAAGTCATACGAACATGCATATGTTGTTCGACATTTACATATGTATTTCACTCTCCATTGCTAAAAAACTATAACTCCAAACGCACCTCCAACAACT
>JAPVRG010272309.1:2232-12524 GCA_029783565.1 Rhagoletis cerasi
GACTAGGTATTGAAAATCTCTTTTTAAAATTTTATCCTTGAATATCCTTGATAATTTCCAATATTTATACGACTACACCCTCGAGTTTCGTCCTTCTAACTTTATTAGCTTAAAAAAACCAAAACATCTAAAAGGACATTTTCAATTCCTATTCATCCTTTTAAACAAAAGAAATTAATTTCTTTGTTATTCTACAGAGTTGTTTCCTTCTTTTGGTACTTACAATCATGCTTATTGTACTCCGATTAAATCCTGGAGTACAGGAACCGGCTTAATATTATTCTACATTGCAATTGATTTTTTTAATAATTTTTTGAATTAATCATATATTGAAATTCAAAGTCCAAAGTTCCAAAAGTTTAAACAAAATATGGAGATATGGGTATCATATGAAAGAAGAATTCGAAACAAGATTAATTATAACTTTTATTTTCACTTATCCTTATGAAACATGCAAAAATGTCCTTTAAAAATATTATCTTTCAAATATTTTTAATTTTTAATGATTTTTTAAGAGTCTTAGTTTAATTAAAATCCTATTAATATATATATATAAGGATATTAAAGGATACGCATTTTAAAGGATATTTTTCAAATTTTTTAATTTGTTCCTTAATCTACCCGAGAGGGCATGTCAAACGCTAAAACTAATTTGTTATAAAAGTTGAATTTAATAATTTAATGTTCATTGGAGATATTTTATTGCTGAGCTCCTAAGTTTTGTTAATTACAAAGATATATACATATGTATCTTTTCTAGTAGAAAAATTTGCGTATCTCCTGAAAATTTGCAATTCTGAACATTTTTAATTGGTGTGACAATGCGTATGATGCATACAAAATTATTAAATTCAACTTTTCTACTACATTCCTCTTTCTTTAAAAAATGCATTACATAATAAACCAAATCATATGCTTTCTTATTTTATATGTCCCTTCAGGCTGTTCAACTGTTGTAAATCAGTGCGATATGAAAATTATGTTTAGTTAAATTTTTTTTATGTCATACGGAAGTACAACCATTATATCCACCCGAGAGGCCATGTCAAAGACTAAAACACTTTATTATGATTATTTAATGTTATAAAAGGTATTTTTTTTAGATGAGGAAAAAAATTTGTCATACAAGTTGAATTTAATATTTTAATGTTCATCATACGCCCTGTCACACCAATTAAAAAATGTTCTACAATTTCAATCCTTCAGGACATACACAAATTATTCTACTAGAAAACATATGGTTTTGCAGGCTTGTAATACACCCTAATAAAGCCGCTCTACTCTTTCCTTTAATTACTTTTTTCGATGTCCTTGCCTGAAATCCTTTCGTCCTATTAAAAATTTAAAGATGCAGATTTACTACAAATGCGTTCAAATATGGGAAACATTTTGAATTTATTGGATTTCCAAAGTTGTCATGGACGATTTGGCAGCCTTAATTCAAGTTATTAACTAAAACTTCAACTAAAAGTCGGCACGGTTTATCGTTATCGTATGGCTATAAAACTTCATATATATGTTATTTAGGCTAAAAATCACAAGGGTATGCATATCAAAATTTGCAAAAAAGTTTTTTTTTCCATATATTCTTGGGTCTAATGTGCATACAAGCCCCGAAATAAGAATCAACCGAACTGCGCCAATAATTCCATTGAAGCCAACTCTTTCTACGCTTTCCAGCGACATCGAAATAATTTTGTTTCTAAATAAAAAGTCAGAATCTCTAACCATTCTGTGGTCCTGCGTCGCTACATACATATGTACATGTGACCTCCTAAGTGCATAAGTATTTGAATTAAAAAAAAGCAACTTAAAGTTATTTAAGTTTTGGAGCAAGTATTGCAATAGTTGGAGGAATTAGAAAAGTGACATACTTTCACACTCACTCATCCAGATGAGGGTGAAGTGTTTCAATTGAACGTTGACAAGCTAAAATAGGCACTTTCACTCTGTGGCTAAGCAAATTATTTGATTAATCGTTTATGCTGATAGCTTTAACCCGTACACTAATTCATCAAAATCAAATACATGGAGCTTGTGTGCTACACACAACTACTTTAGTGGATTTCTATATCTATGTGTTTGTTTTAGTATAAGTAAATAAATTGTGTTCGTAGGTGACTTTTGGTAGGAAAAGTTTAAAGCGAAACCCAATTAAAAGAAATTTTAGTCATTATTATAATAGGTAAGAGCCCTGCCGTGCAATAGTTTATAGTCGTTTTTCTAGATATACAGCTACAATTATACGACCATACTTAATCCAGGCTTTTGCGTCCCCGTTAGCGCACTCTGGCCAACGAGAGCAACCCATGTGTGAGATGTGGTAACTAGCCTCTGCGGAGCATTGAGTCAAGATAGAAAGAGAGAGAGTGCCGATGGCCACTCCGACTAACTCGGTTTATGGGAAAAAGCGGTAGTCTCTCTTAAAGCAAGTGGTTCGGTCTATAAATGTGCATCTATCAAAATCCCCAGCAATGGGTTGTGCGGTGGGCTTGTGACCCGCCAATTAAAAACAATGAAAAGATCAAACAACCCTCCGATAATTTTTTATTTATCTGAACGTCGACGATCCTCGTAAACGGAACAAGGACTACGTTGTATGAATGCGCACCTAGAAAGGCCGAACGCTTTGAAATGAATGTGCATACCTCTGTCCAACCGTTGAATATCATAAAGAAATTCAGGGGTGACATAGCCGCTGTACAAGTTATGCGATTGACGAAGAAGGCGTAAAAATTCGGAGTCGGTTTGGGAGAAGTCAACGAGCGCTGCTCCCATCGCCATGTTAAAATCGTGCTACTTGGCGACATATTTATGATAGGCGAATGATACATTTCAAGCATTATTGACGTGCGTTACATCCGACGAGCCAATATGAACCAGGCCATTCTTTAGCCAATAGCGACACGCGCGACTAATGAGCGATACCGAGAAAAGGGTCGAAAGATACACATTGACATAAATTTCACTCAAGAATTTTATAAGAAAATATTATGAAAAGAACAAGAACCAGACATCCAGAGTACACTGGAAATAGAGCAGAAACACATGTCACCGATTTTGAATGGTAATATAGCGCGTGTCACATTTATATGCCACCCACATGTTGGAAAAATTTGACAATTTAATTTTAATTAATTATTTACAAAATTTTACTTTATTCTTTAACAAAAAGCGGAAAAATCCAAGTTTAAAACTTTGTGCAATACTAAAAAAACTCAAGAAACTTTCGTAACTATTTCGAGCTTTTAAATTAGATTTCTTAGACAAATTTTGAGTACGCAACTTTGTTGAACATTTAATTTTAGTAACATAACATGCAAGCTTAAAGTAGCTAGGACTTACCACTGATTTTTGGCAATTTTTTTCGTTGAAGGGTTCGTTCATTTTCTCCACATAAATAAATTGTTGAACATATTTACATACTTATGTATTAGTATATAAAACATGAGCGACACCTTCAACAAAAAAATTGCGCCAATTACCTCGGGATACGTCTTCTTAACATTGCGCAAAAGCAAAATACCTCAGCTTAAAAAGTAAATATAAAGAAAAAAACGAAAGAGCTTATAGCAATTGAGTTTAAGTTTATCATGCCACAAGAATGTATTCACATGTCACTCAGTTTATTTAAATCCACAATTTTAAACTCATGCTTTCGGGAACTTGAGATAATGCAAATACTTATACATATGTATATGTATGTATATACCCGACGACCAGTGCATCTTTGAGGGTCGTTTTGAATCAATGTTATACATAGAACAGCAGAAAACAATTTGTGATAAGCAAATTCATACAAATAAACATGCTTGTGTATGCAGATAAGCGCTTGCATGAACGCATGAGTATTTATACAAACTTACATATGTACAAACCTACTTCGGACGTACACACCTACGTAGCAAATTGACTGCAGAAAAGCACCTTACAAACGTGAGTGAAAGGAGGCGAAAAATATAAATACAAAAGAAGGAAGAAAGGTCTATTTTCTCGCAGTTTCATCATTCACATACGATGACTTTTTTTATGCACATGCGTATGCATCAATATGAGTATATATTCTTGCTAAAACTGCGACTAGTCCGAAATAACTACGGGTTCACTTGAAAAGCAAGGCAAGCGACCAATACTACAGAGAGTCCATCAGCACCTTCAGCGGCTCTCGCCCCCTTACATTCCGTTTTTAAGCCCAGTCACCTCCTTTTGCAGACAACGAGCTTCAGCTTCCATAAAAGACGCGCATTACTTTGGCTCAGTTAAGGTCTGGATATTGCAATCGTCCGAACTCGTATTTATTCAGACTCGAACCCAAACACATGCCCGGATTATGGAGTATCCCCCCAGGACGCTAACCACATCTTCACTTACCCACTTAAACCCACTCAGCTAGCGATCGAAACAGCACATTTTCCGTACTTACCGTTAGCTGAGCTTGGCGACAGCGATTGATGGACTAATCCGGATCAGGCGGGGCTCAGTAGTATCCCTAAAACAACAGCAACAACCAATACCACTTTCTATCCTTCATATGGAATGAGTTGTTGCCTTTTGTTCGATCATGCCTCATGAGGAGTCCCACTGTACCCTTCTATATCCGAATAGGTATAAAGTAGGTTGTTCGATTATTCACCTATTTTAGAAAATCGGTTGTCGATTTATTCGAAAAACGGCAATTTTAAAAAGCCCGGTTGCCCATTTTCAAATTAAGAAAAAACCGGATAATTCGGTTTTATTTTACATATTTTCTATACAGTAATACTTACCAACAGAATAAGAAATCACTACCAAAATTAGAATGTAACTGTTAAAAATAGGTATAGCTTTAATTTAGAAATTAATAAGGCAAAATAAGTTCGAAGTATTTTGGATTAAAAGTAAAACAGAAAAAATTAGTGAAAAAGTCCTTTGTCGGTAAAAACTCGAGTATGTAGAGCCAAGTGTCTTGTGAATGAGACTACGCTATCCACTGAACCAGACTGACTATGCAAATATAGCGGCATATTAATGGATGAAATTAAGTCGACTTTAAAATTAGTTGCATCTTTTTTTGAGAGATATTCCTTTGAAAATTATGTCAAAAAGCTGCAACTAACTTTAGTGCCGCCTTTATTTTGGATATGAATATATTCCATAGCATGCAGTAGACAGGCATTGAAGGACATTAATCGATAATCGATCAACATGTTCCTCATCCCTCGCTCCTTGAATTGCATCATCGGGGACTAACACCACTTACCTCAGACGAAGATCTCGCGTCGCTTCGTGAGACGCGCGATACTTCGACACAACTCCATTCTGTATATTGTATAAGGTCAAGCTACTCTGTCTATTTTGAATAAGATACCCTGACGGCGCTAACCACCTCTTCACATGCCCACCCACATCAGCTCATATAAAATACCTCCCTACATGTAGTCGATTCGCTGATTTAGACAGAGTTTAGTAATCTGGTACAACAAAAAAAATTTAAAAGTTTTCGTTCGGTTTTAAAAACTTTAGTTCCATTTTTATTACATTAAATAAATATCTAGAATTCTTAGATTCTGATATGTAAACTAACTAGGTCAAACCACGGTTTTTCGATTGTAAAAAACCGGTTTACTCGGTATTCGAAAAATTAAGATTTCAAAAAAACCGTCTAAAATTATGTAAAAAAAACCGGCTGAAAACGGTTTGGAAAAACCGAGTCAATCACCCTAGCATAAGGCGTGACTAGTTCTAGGTTCAACTTGGGGAACTCAGGTTTTGCTAGGTGCATATCCTGTCTACTATGCCAACGTCACATATAGCTCAGTCGATCTTGCACAATTGTTAGGTGTACCCTAAAGTAATTCCATAACGGCTAGAAGTTATGCAATTTAATCGGAGAGTTATGCTGATTGAAATAATGAAAAATCCTGTCTCACAATTTTAAATTTTAAATTATTTAAAAACTATTGACAATTAGCGCATCGCTGCTAATATGAATGACGATTCTCGTTCATCAGATCGAGATCAAGATGGAAGAAGTACCCTTTTGTATAGGAAGAAATTCTGTACATAATTGCAGCTAAGAGTATTACATTGCGACAAATCATTTCTGCGTCGTCAATTGTTACTGTTTTCCTAATAAGTTTGACCAAACGCGCGGATGCTCGTACATGGCGTATGAGTAACATTATTTCCTCCTAATATATCGGGCCCCAAAAACGTAAGCGTCATCCGCTCGATATATTTACATATTTCATACAAAAAACTAACTAAAAATCTTTTTGTATACCAATCGGTTAAGCGAAAATAATTAATTAGTCGCAGCGTAGTACTTTCCACTGCAATTATATAGGGAATTTCTTCCTCTACAAAAGTATATTTCGTCCATCTTGATCGCGATCTGATGAACGAGAATTGTCAGTGATATTAGCAGCGATGCGCTAATTGCCAATAGTTTATATTTGACTAAAAATATTTCGTGTTAAAATGAGAGGCACAAAATTTTCTTATTTTGATCACAATAACTTGTAGATCAAACGGGCATATAATTTATCCGTTATGGAGTTATCTCCACCTCAAGTGCCAGGTTGGCTGGTTTAATATGAAGTTTTTAATTGTGCCCGAAACATACGAGTCGGAAACCAACTAACTGATCTCCATTTACACCAATCTGAGATTAGACGCGACTACTTCATCTCCAACTGCAGCACATGAAGGCCAAACCGGGAATACTCTCTTTGGAGATAATCTTACATATTTCAGCAGTTTTTGTATTGTGCATGCTAGCGTCAAGGCAGATCACTTTTAAGTTTGTATTAGTTGTTAAAATAAACATTCACACACACAAAAACAGCGTTGGATGTTTACATATGTAAATATGTATGCATTGAGTTACTTACTTCCTGAAAACTGGGTTGACTTTAAACGAAATGAAAGTACTATGCGCTATGAAGAAAATTGCATTTTCTCTCTTCTCCCAATACGCTAGATGAACGCACGTAAAGCGCGCATGCATAAGTGCATATATATGTATGTACAAATACTCATACACGTGTAAGCAAAAATGTAGATTCAATAGACTATCAGTATTAGCATGACATAGGGGAATGCTATGGCAGTCTTTTTTCTTGATACAGAAATTCATACAAGTATTTATTATACACCTACTTGTACATATATGTACATACATACATATATGCAAGCAAAAAAAATAAAGAGAAAAAAACAGCAATGCGCAATGAAACAAAATGTGAAAAATTCAGACGATACCTACATCCTTACACTTGCGACATCCTTGTTATTCTACTATGCATGAATGTAATTTAAAAATAAGTGAAATTGAAATACGTGCTCGAATTACTTTCTTCTATTTAAAAGCATTCTTTCGCACGCTCATGCGTATGTACAAACCTGCTTACATTTACTGAAATTGTTTAACAACATCGTTGCTACTTATTGAATCGCTGAAATACGCAAACTCTTGGACTTTTATAAGACCAAATGTTAAGTCCATTTGATGCAGACAAGACGTAGAGAATAAAGGTCAGAAACTATAATCTATAAAGTAAATACATGAAATTTCAATGCATTTTTCTAAGTTCTGTTTCAAATATAGAAAACTGAAACCCCAAAAAAAAGTTAAATAAAATTTTAAATACCGGATGACAACAGATACTTGTATACAAGATAAGGTTAGGTAGGGATTGTGAATGACCTCTGTAAGTGAGTGCCAGGCGGTGGCACAGAGGAGCACTCCGAATCACTTCTACTCTAGCGCTTAACGTAGTTCCCTCCATCATCAAGTTAAGGAGAACTGGGTTCTACTTCAACCAAGCTTAGCTCCATTCGGCAATATTTGGAAACTACAACTTCATACCTGAGGAAACGGATCGGTTCGTCCTCAGTCCAGTGAACATATATATTCACGGATTGATAGAAATTGGACGGTAGAGTTACAGGAAGTGTGTTTCGTCAGGAACTCTCTTTAGGCATCCGGATTTGTGCAGCGTGTTTCAAGCAGCTGTGGCCACTATAAGGCACGGTGCACCCCAGAGCGATACGACAAGCGAAGCGACATGAAAAAAACATCGTCATGCCGAGCACGTGGTAATTGATAGGGAGCGATACAAACAGTGTACACTTGGCGATGCGATAAATATCACTTTTTTATCACTTTTGTATCGCTTGCTTATCGTATCGCTCTAATGTGCGCCGTACCTAAAGGTGGCAGGCGATTCTCTACATTCTGGGTATACCGACTGAAAGGGTAAATATCGACTCTAATAGTCAAGTGGCAGTAAAAGCTCTTGAATTGCTTACAGTTCGAACGAAACTGGTCTGATATTAACATGACATCTCTCTCGGGCTCAGCGACAATGAATTTCGCACGTTAAAGTTTGACTTCTTTCTACCTGAATCCAAATGATCTTCTGCCCGACTGTTTAGGCGCGATTGGTAACACCAGGCACCTAAATTCATGATATGTAATGTTGCATGTGCAAAAATTTCCTTCATTATATTTATGAAATTTTTGCATTCACTTCTCAACTGCCATGTAAAAAGACTTTCCTAAGTTATAATTTGATGGCAGTTTAAAGTATGCTCAGCCTAGTCTGATGCATCCCCCAGACAATGCCTCCGGAGCTTTTTGCGCACTCTGCTTATGCTTGGCTTACAACCATGCAGACGTGGTACTTACCTATAGTTACCATTGGCCACAGTGCCTACCCACCATTTTTGTTTAAATAAATTTTTTGTTTTTTTATATAAATACCCCCTTTCACTGAGCTATTCACCGAGCAAACTTTCCAGCACAGAATTGGTTCAGCACAAAAATTAGTTAAACTGAATTGTAAATGCTTTCATAAAAGGCATTGCCAAATGGAATTTTTCTTAGTAATACCATTGCAAATTCTGACAACCAGATTTAGCAGAGGCGAGACGGAACGTTAATGCAAAGCCAGAGGATATGACGACAACGCCTCCCTACGAATACGCAACTCAACCAGGACTGAAACTTTTTGGGCTAGTAAAGTCGTCCTTACCAATTTTAGGGCCGATTTCATAATAAAATTAAAGAATCTTTTTAAATTTAAAGGATACTTTATTTTGCCGATCGATCTCATAAAGCCACTTTAAAGATAGGGGTGCCTTTAAAAGGAACTGTACATTTAAATGGCACTTTAATTAAAAGGAAACTTTTGCAAAAGGAACTTTAAGAGTTTCATTATGAAATCGGCCCTTAGGAATGTAGACGATTCTAGCAAGTATCCTTTATTGTGTTATGTAATCAAGTGCAAGCGGCGCAGGGAAGATCTTTTTCAAGGTCGCCAGCAAAATTCCAGCGCCTACTTTGAGTGTAAAAGGTCTATTCGCCTTATTTCTGGCATTAAGCAATCTGTACTTAAAAACTGTGGTGCTCACTCTATCCCCTCTAAAGGGAGGGGATGTTATAACCATTACCTCATATCCAGGGAAGTGAACCTCCAAAAACAATGAAAGAGTCTCATTTCTTGTATCCATGAAGGAGCTGTTCAGGCCTGATGGGTGCACCCAGCGTAGTGGGTTGGCCTCTTTGAAGTCTTTCATCAACCTAGCTGACTCAAGGTATCAATACCGGTGCAATATTATTCAAACGAAGCCCTCTTACAAGAGAAAATTAGCATCGTGCGCCCGTAGTATTCCCAGCTAACTCAGCATTTGCATTGAAGGCCCGGTCTTTAAAAGTTTTCGTGAATCACTCCTAAACTTTTGACGGCCTTTATTCCTCCTGGGAATAGGAATTCGGTCAGGTGTGGCCGTGGTGGAGAAGCTTTACCTAAACTGGTACGAACAGCAGGCGTTTCATTAGTCAACGCCTCACAAGTTCCCTGCATGGCTTTTTCAAGTTGTAGCCAACAGTACACCGTCATAAAATTCTATTTTGGCAATTTGGTTGATTTCGGAGATTATTGTGTACGTATATTATGGCATATGATTTCTGGATCTTACTTTTTTACTAAAATCAAGTTCACTTTTCATGCAGAATACTCGTATCAATTTACATACTTCTTGGTCTATTGTATCCGTTCTTCCATATCCATGGCAAAACTTTGCTTATGCGGAATTCCAACTTACCCTTAAATATTCACTATCATGATTGAACCTAAGCATCCAGCTTTAAAAAACTCATACTCGTATCGTTTTCAATCTTTGTAATAACAAATTCTTACCCTTATCAAAGAGTGACAATATTATTAACATTACTGACTAACTGCACTATCCAAGGACGATAATGTCAACACAAAGCAACACTCATTTATTATACGCCGTGGAGTCCC
>JAPVRG010272310.1:17750-28964 GCA_029783565.1 Rhagoletis cerasi
TCTCTAATGCAATATTTTTATTATTTCCTGCCTTTTTATTCTTTTCTTACCTTATACAATAGTTTAAGTTATTTTAGAATCTAATATCAGTAAACTCTGTAATTTATATGTAAAACGTACAAAAAAAGACTCGACGTCTTAATTGCTAAAACAGTAAATAAATAAATAAAAATAAAATAAATAAATAAATAAAGCTCAAGATATCTTAATCTTTTGAGGTGTGCAAGACTGAGATGTTTTGAGCCAGCTCATGTGCTATTTCGTTGCCCTAAATATTGCGGTCAGTTCAGAGTAATGTTGTGATGAAGAGCCAATTTCAATGCATATGCACTCTCAACATTCCTTTTCCTGGCTCGATGTAACAATGTTCGAGTCTGGGTCAAGATTAGTACGATACTAATTGAGGCTGAGGTGGTTTGACAGGCGTTTTACCTAGCAAAGACTTCTGAGTATTTGGAAATCAGTATACCTACTCCGCAGTTCATTTTCAAGCTGTGTATGGAAGTTTTTGTCCACACTGCTCATAGTATAGACATAAACATATGTCCCGTGAATCTAGAGGCCATGAAAGACTTTGGTAAGGGCATGTATCGCTATAATCTTCAAACTCCCCTTTAAGGGGAAATTTCCTTTGAAAACCAGCTCATTTGGTGGCATTTGGTATATCACAATCCATAACGATTTTCATTTCCTCTCCTGCCACTTCATTTCATATAATCTCATCTAATCTTATCTCATCTTAACTACAGTACAGAATAGCTGAAGAAGGTATTACTTTTAATACCGAGTTGGTTTAGGAAGACCCAGAGCAAATATCCGAGGGGCAATCCCTCCGGGATCCGGGAGGATCCGGGATCCTCGGGAGGGAGGGGCAGGAACAATTGTTCGTCGTTTATAAAGTAAATGCGGTGCAGTTAAAGCGTTCGGTCCTAACAAGTTTTCGCTTATAGCTCGACACTACATAGTTAGACTTTGATTCTATGATCTCCAAAGATATTTATATGAATGCTGAAATCAATGCTTTAATTGTAAGCTAGCGCAATGCTAGGGATGTTAAGAGTATACGAAGGTGCTGCTTCCTTCTTTTTGGATACTATCGATTTCCTGACATAGCAAAGGTTACCGACCTAAGTAAGCCTCGGTCTTGTGTTAGATGCTGGTGTTGGAGCGATGTCTATTGAGCCATGAGAGAAAAAGTTATTAAATAATTATCTTATAATGTTGCACGCGATCTACTTATATCCTATGTAAGCCACTAGAGAAGGCTACTCAATAAGGTATCTATAGTGGCTGGAACGGAACGACTTTTATGAAATCAGTGGGCCAGGTTTACATGGGCTCCACGCAGCACTTTCTCTATGCACAGTTCATTTGAGAATGATTATGTGGCAGGCTCCAGCTGAAAGGAAGCACCAGTGAAGTTTTTAATGAACGCATCGAAGTTCGATGGAAGAGCCGTTGTGGGTTTTTTCTGTTGGAAACTTTCCACCAATCTCAAATTTATGCTTCCAGGCTACTGTAGATAGAGATAACTGCCATCGATTGGGTGCTAAACTATGTGACTTCGATAAGGGAAGCAAAGACCCTTGTGAAGTGAAAAACGTGACCTTGGCTCACTCATATTGCGCTCAAAGACGGTGGACGCTTGACTTCTCCTCAGGTTGCAATAAAATACACCTTAATTAAGCTAATATGGATAGTTTTCATGTATTGTAGGAATCTACATGGCGAATTGATTTGACTTGGCCGATGGTGTTTCATGGAGGTGGCCTCAACGAGAAATAAGTGGGTGGACTTACGTTTGATTATTTTTAGACTAAAGTCGAACAGATAAGACTCCTGTCAGCTCAACAAGCGACAAGCTAAAAAGAGTTAAGTTAAAAAGAGGACATACAACCGTTCTTTCCAGCCCTAGTTGTATCGGAGTCAGTCAAGAGGGCTTCTTAAGCTCGAAAAGCCGCAGCTGGCTGGTTGGAATTTTGTTGGGCCCCTGTCCGAAGGCCTCTGCTAAGGCCAACAAGGTTAGGGTCCTACGTTTAAGGCATAGCTCATTGCTTAGAATTCTCGGCTTTTGGGATCAGATGTTAGGCTGTCTTTGAGATTGGGACCTTGGCCTGAGTATCTTTTACAATTTGTGCTCTACCTCTTGACACTTTTTGGGATATGTAATGGTATGAGAAATTTTTTCATAACAAAAATTCGCTGGAAGTTCTGCTATTTTTTATGCTCGCTGGTGAAGTAACTGCTATTATTCTGTAAAAAAAATATGTTTCATATTCTGCTTTTATAATTGCCGACTGGGTATTTTCTCATTCACACTATATCCCATTCAAATTTAGTCATTAACACATAATCAAATAAATAACGGCCGGAAAAAACTACAATCATTAAAGCAAACATTATTAATACATTTTTAATACAGAATAATTAAAAAATTAAATGTGCGCTTTTATCGGTGTTCAATAAACCAAATAAGCCTGGCGAGAAAAGAAGAAAAGGCGCAAAAAACTTGCAAATTCACTGTGTGTGTGTGTGTGTGTATGAGCGCAGTAAGTATAACGCGCAAATATTGCAAAAATGCGATATAAGTAATTTTATTTTATCGACAAATAATTGCAATCCCATTAGGGCAGAGCGCATCGCAGCTGCAGTGCGCCAATTAAGCGTGTATTTACGATGCCACAGACACACGCACAAGCGCTGATGTGGAGCCACACGCATATGGATGCGCTATGGTATGCGCGTGAAATCGTGCTCATTATGTAAATGCGAAACTTAAAATATTTAATAATAATTGAGCGTGAAAATGCGCGACGCCAACAAATGCTCGATGAGATACCGGCGACCTGCTTGACACGCACATTGCACTTTGCAAATGTTGGCTATACGTGGGTTTGTGTGTGCGTACATGCGTGTGACCCCAGCTACGCTTCCTTCGTCCGCCCGCGACTCCGTTAATTGCATTACATTCGAACATTCATGGGTTAATTGCAGGTCGCATACCGCACAACACAAAAACGCACGGACAGACAGAGACACAGACGGCAGCGTTGGACAATCGCAATTAAACAGAAACCGCACACATATGCAGTAGCAGTAGCAGCAGCAGCAACAACAGCAGCAGTAGCGGTAATGCATCCTTGTTAAATTTTTTTTTGCCTACTGCGCGGCCTATTGTCCTTTCGTGTATCCTTTCGAGTGCAGTGCAATGTTGATGGTATTAATTTCAACTTATTGAGTTGTAGCTGCCCGCTTTTTATGCATTTATTTTTTCGTTGGTCAACTTTTGTTTCATATTTGAGTGTGTGTGCGTGTGCATGTGCGTAACCGGAACACTCAATTAAGCGTACATACAAATTTATTTGTTGGCATTTTTTTAAGGGTTTCTTTTGCCCTCGTGCTGCATCGGGGGATTACTTAGAATGCATGGACGGGTTAACTGGCTTTTGCTTTTGAGAAAAATGTTAAGCGTAATTAAAAAGGATGTATGAAGAGCTAAAGAAATTTATTACCGCTTATGCTGAAAATGCATAAATAGGATTTTTAGTTAGTGAAAAAATTTACACAAAATATGAAAGAGCCGAGCTTGGCAAACATTTTTTTATGGAAAAAATCCACCTTTAACGAAACTTTTATTTTTGTTTTTAATTTCTGTCAGATCAGGTACCGTAATCATTATGAGTTCTATCAAAAAATATTTATATTTAATCACTATTTCAAGGTTTTAAAATTTGGGATCAATAATAATAATACATTTCTGAGTTTTATTGTATCGCTCAGAAATAAAGGACATAACCTTTATATATATATTTTTTTTGATCAAAAATAAAACACATTTTTTGAGTGTTATTTTTTCGCTCTGAAATAATGATTATTTTATGAGTTTTATTTTCTTTCATCAAAAATTATGATTATTTTTTGAGTTTTAATTTTTTGATCGAATATGAATCTCATTTCTTGAGCGTTATTTTATCTCTCAGAAATAAAAATTAATATTTGAGTTTTATTTTTTTCGGCAGATCGAAAAACTCAAAACCCCACACTGCTTTTCCAATAAGTGTTTACACGATATGTATTTGTATATGTAAATGCTACTTTATTTTATGTACTACTCGTATGTATCATGTATCAGAATGTATAAGAAAAGTAGCATTTACACATGGAAAATATATATCGTGTGACAGGCCTTTTAGTGGTAGGTATTTTTTGCTATGCACTCGTCAACATGTGCACTCAAAAATTACAACATATTTATCAACCGTATTTTTCTCTGAATACATGCATATGTACCTACATATATTAGCATATAAATTTGTCGTAATTTTTGAGTGCGTATGTTGACGAGTGCATAGCAAAAAATATTTACTACTAAAGGCTTTTAGAAAAGCGTTGTGGCGTTTTTATTTTTTTTATTTTTTATTTCTGAGAGATAATAAATAATAAAAAAATAAAACTCAAAAAATAATCATTATTTTTGATGAAAAAATAAAACTCAAAAAATAATGACCTTTACTGATCAAAAAAATAAAACTTACAAAATATAATCATTATTTCAGAGTGAAAAACAAACGACTCGAAAAATGAGTTTTATTTTTGATAAAAAAAATATAAATCGATATATGTGACCGGGCTATGAAAAGGTAGCTTATGACTCAAAAAAGAAAGGACTTTCTAGTTTTCACCCAAAAAGCGTCTCAAAAACTATCGAAACCATGTCATGTCTTGTTTTGAGTCATAAGCCACCTTTTCATAGGCCGGGTCACATATGATTATATATTCTGAGCGATTGATAAAAATTAAACATGTAATTATTAATTATAATTTTTATATGCATCGCTCAGAAATAGTATTATATTCCTACAGGAAATTAAAAAACATGCACATACCTATACTCGAAACTGTTCTACGATATTTGGAAGCTTTGATTTTTTTTTCATTGAAAATTTGAAAATAATCATTATTTTCGGTCCCTGTGTCAGATCGTTTTGGTAATCATGAAAAGCAGTTAATAATGCTTAGGGAGGCCAATTATTAAGCATTGACAGTTTTACAATATCCCTGATGGTTAACCAAAAGTCAATGTTTCTCACTATTTATGTCTTCATCATTTTCTCTACCTTTCTGCCTATCTCTATCTCTATTTCTATCTCTATCTCTATCTCTATCTCTGTCTCTTTGTCTATCTCTATCTCTATCTCTTTCTCTATCTCTATCTCTATCTCTATCTCTATCTCTATCTCTATCTCTATCTCTATATCCCCATCTCTATTTCTATCTAAAACTTTTGCAGATATTATCGAATAGCAGTTTACGAAACACTAACCTCTTTGAAACATTTCCTTTATTTTGAAAAGGCTCAAATTTTCTCAGTGCTTATCCAATTCTTAGGTCTCCAAGGTTAGCTAAGGGATACGTTGGGTATTCGTCCGAAGTTGAGTATAGAGCTTTTCCCTTGTGGTGCCATGTGACTTCGGACGGCAATCAGTATGAAACGCCGCCAGCCATTCACAAGGTGACGGATTCGTCTAATATAAATTCTCAATGTTGGCTATAACGTGCGAGCTAAAATAGAAACAGAAAACGGCGATTAGATATGATTTTTCATCTTATCGGTTGAGTTCCGATTAGGCAGTGACCTGTTGGAACTTCCGCAGAAATGAGAGCTGTACATTTGCACGTATCCATAAGAGCTCCTTTAGCCGCCCTGATTCACCCTGAGTCAGAAGAAACTTTGCCATCGCACATGTTATAGATTTCGAACTGACATGCGACCCATCTGTGTCAGAGTAAATCACAGTCAGTGGCACTCCCCCCACCCGCTCCTTTCTCGTTTTAAGAGAAACCCTTTTTGCCTCGACTCATCAGCCTAATTAGAATATATTCCCACGCTATTGAGACGTATGTTAGGCACACCCAGATCAATTTTTAGCGCTTCATCAGTGAGCCGTTTGCCTTTCGATATGGTTTGCTGCTTCGTTAAAGGCCGTCACTTATGACTAAAACTCGCTAAAGAAGTCTGGAAACCTCAACCCGATGTTGACGGTGAGTTCATGGCAAAAGGCTGAAGAAAAAGTTGGACTGCGCTTCGAGGCACTAGTAAACCAGTTCTATTATGCTGAATCGCTTGGCGCCTTAAATGTATTATATATAAAAATTTACAACTTTCATCACTTAAATCTTTGGTAATTTCGGGAGCAAATACTTCAGTTGAAGTACATAGAATTTAAGTCACCTAACTTGTGTCAATACACTATTTTGGAGCGTTATATTAATGAGCTCGCCTATTATTTTTTATTCCAATTATTACGAAATAGCTAACACATCGTTAAAGCTGATTCCCGTGGTACTAAGATTTAAACCATAAAACACTGACGAGGTTACCTATTCAAAAAAAAAAGGAAGAAATAAAAAATAATGAAGTTAAACAGTAAAATTGTCGTGGCTTCAGTCTTGCAATAGTTTTTTTATTTTATTTTACTTTCAGTCTTCTTTTTCGACTTTAGTTTTTATTAGGCGTAAAAAGTTTTGATAGCTACAGCAAATAAAGGCGAAAAGGTTATGCCAGCCTATGCCAACCGACCGACCGACCGACCAACTAACAGCTCATTTACGACCACACGAAAATCCCAGTAGGTTAGAGCAACGAAAAGCAAGTCAATGGCTTTTCACTTAAACACAAAAAAGACACAAATAAACAGCAAAAGACGAGAAATTCTTATTGGAGATAATGTTGCGACCACTGACTGCTGTTGCTGATGTCATTGCCATCATGCAACATAATTTCGATGGGCTTGGTAATGACCGGCGCTGCAATGAAGAGCGTAGATGCGCTGTGGTCAGCAGCCACAAGCATAACTACTACTTACTACATATTTACTTTCTTGCTACCGTTTTCTTCACACACCACACCTTTCCTCTCATTCGTTGGGTCGTTTGACTACTTCCGTGGTTGGCTTGCCTTTTGTTCTGTTGCAACTTTATGACCATAATTGCTGTTGGTCGTGATTGTTGTTGCTGCTAACAAATTGTTGCAATGCCAATGGAGAATTGTCTCTCTGGTTTTCTTTCCTCTATTTTTGCTACTGTTACTGACATTTAATAGGCCGGAGCGAAAAGTTGCACCGTAAGGCAACTGAACTTTTGCAGGCAAATTGTTGCAACAGCCGCACAAGTTCTAAATTCGGAATTTTATTTTCGAAAATAAAAAAAATGTTTATTTTCACACTTTGCCTGGCAAGTTCGTGTTTTAGCTAACTTCTTTCGCCAGCGGCAATGGCAGCGTTGCTTGCTATTCTTCTGTTGTTATTTATTCAACGCCCATTTTCAGGCAATACTCGAATAGCTTAGTCCCGTAGGAGGGGCAAGTATGATATGTCTCTGCCGGGACCGATTTTAATGGGGTAACCTGTAGGGTTCTAATTCAGTAAGGCGGAGAGAGCGCTTTTACCCTGTGCACGTCTATAAAAAATGTATAGAAAGCTAAAAAAGCTCTAGACGCGGGCAAGGCAATGCACAACTCCGTTCGAAGCTATTACTGAAGACGGTAGAGGGCGCTGGAGTCAAAATTTGTATCCGATGGGTGGCGCTGTAATCGATTTGTATTTACAAAGCCGGACAAAAGTCTACATACTGACAGTTTTTCACAATGTATGCAAAGTTTTTTATTTTAATTTCTTTTAACTAATTTTTTAGAAAAAAATATAGTTCATACTACAACAAAATACATACAAACAGAATCTCTAAACTTTTTGTAAAACTCAGAAAAATTCAATAAATTTTCATAAAATTTTGCAACTTTCTAGTCAGATTTTTTTGGAAAAACTTTGTGTATGCAGTTTTATAACCCATTCAATTCTATTATAAAATAGTGTAAGTTTCAAGTAGCTACAAAATTCCGTTGATTTTTGGCAAGTTTTTTTGTTGATGGTGTTGTGCATTTTCTTCCATATAAAAAAATTGTCGAACATACTTTGTATGGAAGAAAACGTATGACACTGCCAGCAAAAAAAAATTATCAAAAATCAGCGGAATTTTTTATATACTTCAGACTTCTAAAAAATCTGATTAGAAAGTTGAAAAATTCTATTAAAATATATTGAATTTGCCTGAGTTTTGCAAAAAATTTAGAAATTCTATTTGTATGTATTTTGTTGTAGTATGCACTATATTTTTATACCAAATTAGTTAAGAGAAATTAAAATAAAAATCTTTGAATACATTTTGAAAAATTCTCTGTATGTAGACTTTTGTCCGCCACTGTATATAAAAGTTGCATTTGTAGTCCTGAAGGGCTTATTCACAGGATCTATTTTAATTCCGTAAAACGAAATATTTCTACAAAAAATACGCTTGTGGCTCTAAATTCGAGTTCAAGTCCTTTCAATCATCAATTCGATCTTTTGATTATTTTTAACTGATTCGGGAAAATTTTTGGAGGGTTGTTGCGCCAAATAATGGATTGATTTTTGAGTTAATTTCGACCTTTTTTTGGAACTTTTTTGGGAAAACTTAAAAGGTAATGGCCTTATTCATAAAAAATAAAGTAGATTCAAAGAGATCTATAAAGTGACAGTTAAAGTCATTATGAATTGTGTTGTACAACTGTAGGTAAAATACTACATATTTGTAGTTGCATAATGAAGGGAAAGAATACTACAATGAGATGTTTATACCAACTAAATATTTTTCTCTCAATATACGATTTGGTTATAATTAGATTATTTTGTTATAGTTACCAAATCTGGTGATGAGAGAAATATGTTTAGCTGACTCCTTTTTCAGTGTATTTGAGATATTTAATTATATGTAAGTATGTACATTTAATTTACCTATTTTCAATTTTCAGTGATCCAACCTGGATGTTTCGGTGATACCTAGACAAAAGGAATTTACCAAAGGATTAGCTTCAAGAGAATTATATTTTCGAAATCAGCAAAGTTCTTTGAATAGCCACTTAAATAGTTGCTGGAAAAAAAGGTGAAATCACGAGGCACAACAAATAAGTTCTTAGTTGTCGCTAGAAGAAGGCCAGGATTTCCACGAAAATAATATTATATAGTCTTCAATCGTTCACGGTATTTTTGGGATACTTCAGTTGCTGCAAGAGGAAACGAAATTATTCAAAGCTATGCACAAAGGGTTTAGATGCTTTTAGAATCTCCGATTAAGTAAAGGTAAAATGGTAGTACACGAGAACGAAAACCGCAAGCATAACCTGATATCTATGTAAGTACTACATTGCGATCACCGATGTCAAAAAATCAGTGATTTCTGAGGAACAACACGAGTGAAGAGGTGCACATGCGTGAAGGTGTATAAGTAAGAAGAGAAAAACAGAACTTTGGATGCTGCAATAATAATGTAAGCTGTATCAAATTTAGAGATTTAAGGCACAACGAATAGCATTTTATTTTTGATAAATTAATGTTTTCAAAAAAACGACTCTTATGAGACCGCAGCAAAAAAATTAAACAACGTTTTCTTGCATGTCAAATTTGTTCAATTTAAAACAAATATTATTTATGTAGTTTCAAATTTAAATTTCTTGACATACTCTTCCTTACAAACTAGCCTAAGAATTGGAACATTTAACATTTATTACTGTACATTTGCGTATCTTACCACTGGTGTGTGAGAGTACAGAACCGTCTTGTTTTGTAAAAAAAGGCATCACATGCCAGTAATTGTACACGCTTCCTGTTGGTTCTCTGTCTAAAATACCGTTAATTTAGGCATAGCGCTTAAATTGTTAGGTTTTGGAATAAGTTAATGATTTTTCCTATTAATTCCTACGCTTGAAAAACAAACAATTTTCGGAATAGTTTGCCAAAACAAACATATTTACAAATCCAAAAGTACTTTCTTTTTAGGAAAATGAGAATATTTCCTTAAGAACACGTTAAGAAACAATAAAAAATACAAGCATAGGGAAGGCAAGCGTTAATTACACTTGCGTTATACTTCACTAATCATTTCAACCGTTGATGCTACAACCGAGCTTGTATGAAATTTCTGGTCCATACTTTGTCTCCGTAATATAGAGAGTTAGTTTAGTAGATCCATTCTAAAAAATATTCTTAAATGTACATATATAATATATATACATCCTTTTATTGCAATCCATGATGATAAAAGACAATAAATCAAATCAAATACTTGATATATCCATAGGGGTAGAGGAGTATGCTCTACCCCATTACCCCCCATCCACAGCTGCATCCTCACCGTCATTTGTAATGCTAACGGTATTAGATGCGAAAAGCAGATGGATGTTTCTGCACATTCCAACATATGTAGAACGAGATTTCCATCCCGATCTAAGCCTTCATACTCTTGCATTGCTGCGAGTACAAATGCACGTATCTGTGCAATAGCTTGCTTTCTAATGTTTATGTGGTTTACAGCCATTATTGTTCCGTTGTGAATATGATTGTAAATATGGAAAGCAAAGCCTATTTATACTAATTTTTTATGCACAAAGATGGCATAAATCTGTATGAATCTGAAAAACAAATTTCAATCGATTGTTTTTACATCAATTATTTCTACATGTGGTCTTTTATATGAAGTATCATGGACTAGAACCTTTTCAATATCCCCATTTACTTAGAATTCGTTCAGTTTCAATTTCCCGATATTCAAAGCACTTGATGCTCAGCAGTTTGTCACTATATCTACTATCATAAGTACAACGAATTGGTATATTAAAGTTATCATATTCCAATTTGAAATGTCGATAAAATGCTTGTTTTGCCTCGATGATTCCTCCAATATCAAACTCCTTTGCGATAATTTCTTTACGAAATGCCTCTATAGCTTCATCTATAGTAAAAATTCTAAAAGGCTTCCCTTCAGTTGTACAGTCAATTACAGACAACGGTGTGATTGTTGTAGATGGTTGAATTATTTCTGTAGGGGCTGTAGATGGTTGTGTTATTTCTATAATGGGGGTCGATGACGTCAACGTTGAAAACCCTTCGATTTCTTCTTCATAATCCGTTAAAAGAGGCTCACTTTGCTTGAGTAATAATAGTGAAATGTTTATTTGTAAAATATCATTACTATCGGTAATGTTAAATTAAATTGTAGACTTTTCGAGTTTTGATTTATCGCAAGTTCATTATTTTCTAGTTTCTTCCAAAATGGTGCCCCGTAGGCAGCTTTGAAAACAAGGAGGAATGATAATAATAGCGAAAGATAAAATTTAAATTCCAT
>JAPVRG010272312.1:4778-19769 GCA_029783565.1 Rhagoletis cerasi
CACCCCAAAAATTTGGGTCTATCTTTGAATTGTACTAAGTCTAGTATCTTCGGTTTGGGTTGGAATTTTAAAGTTTGCGGATTTTATTATTATAATTTTTTTGAAAATCTTATTCAGTTTAGGTTTAAGTTTTGAATATCTCCGAATTTTAGTTTAATTGTTTTATTTTTTTTTAATTGGAGAAATTTTCCTGTTTTCAGTTTTAAGAATATTTAATCCGTGTAAACTTTTAAAATTATTTTTTTTTCGTTAGACGTGTTACTGTTCGGACGTGTTTTCCATCGCTCCAAATTGTGCGCTAATATTGCCAGTAACCTTTATTTATTTATTATTCTTAGTATGGTGCTTATATTGAGACAGGGACTCATACCATAGTGATTTATTCACAATAACAGTTTATAAAATTCTAATAAATAATATGCCTTGCTTGTGCGGTCAAAAGGTTGATTAAGCTCAACCAAAGGTGCTATGTGCTAGATGCAAGGAGATTTTTCATTTGGACTGTGTTGGTGTTTTGCCGGATGATCTTGATTTTCTACTCTCATCTAACAAGCCGTTCATATGTAAAGCTTGCATGGCTGAGCGTCGGAGTTCTATTCGCTCGCCTCCTCCATATGCAGCCTCGGCTAAGAAAGATGTTGCTAACTCAGCCTCTTCAGACTCTCAAAGAAGCAAAACATTCGAAATTTCTTCTTTTGACAATAACAAGCAGCAAATTACCTTGCTTACAGTTTTAAAAGAAATTGCCGCTCTTAGAAGTGTAACGACAGCCTTCTGTTAAGCGAGTACAAGTTCTTGAGCGTATTAGCGTGTGTGTACATATGTTATGTTTGCTTATATTTTGTTTGATGAGTGAAAGTAGATATGAGTGAAATTGCTGACTTGAGGTGGGGAAAGTAAGGACTGTAAACAAAATCCAAACGGTATGACCTCCGTTTGCAGCCGGAGCTACCGCTGTAAAAAACGGAGCTCCCTGGGCTTATAAATACGAGGATAAAGGCGAATTTTGCTGATAGTCAGTGGAAGATTTTTGAAGTCACTAAATTAACTGTGCGCGCCGCGGAAAAATAACAAGTAGTCACAAACGGTGATAATTTTATAAAGAAAATTTTGTAACAAGTAGTGCAAGTGAGTTTTCGAAACGCCTCAACACCGTTGCTTTTCACGGAGTGTACATGCATGAGGCTATGCAGCAGGAGGATTAGCCGATCTACTCAACGGATGCCGCCAACCCGAAGGTGTTGCTGGCGGAAGGACAGCTTCCGCGGCGCGAGTATCTTCTCGCAGACGCAAGTATCACTCAGCGCTTGAGATATCAGCTGAAGGGGCTCATCTTTTGCAGAGACACATAAATACGCACATATAAATGCAGAAATAAGTGGCGCCAACCAGCTGTGCGAAGACCCTGCAAAGCACAACATAAGGGAGAAAAATACTGGTTTCCTACTGAGGGAAGCGAGCGAGACGACACTAACATAACCAACGAGAAAACCATCATTGCGGTTGGAAATTCGGGAAAGCCAAAGAGCAACGAGCACTACGACTACTCGCTAGTGGTGCAAACACTCACCTGACAGTGTCTCCAGCAATTCTATTTCGGCCGGGGCCCCAAATCAACAGCACGTGGTCACCCGGAAGGAATAAGGAACAAAGGTGTCACCTGCGGCGGCCATTAATCAATTTTTTTCTTTTTTTTACACTTTCGTTAAAGTATTTTTTTTTTTCGGTAACACAAAAAAAATCGTTTTGCGACCGCGGCTAACAGCACGTGATATAAACCCGCGGTTATTATTTTTGCAAATTTTTTTTGTTATTATAATAATTAACAGCCACCTTGAAATTTTTCTTCGTTTTTTTTTTGGTTGTCCTCTCTATTTTTACTTTTATATTTTTTTTGAATTTGCCAACTTAAAATAGATACGCTTTGTTAATATAATAATAAGTTGCAACATAATCACTTTTTCACTTGATTTAATATTAATAATTTCGCTAATCGGCACACGCGTGGTAGTTCGCTTGAATTAAAACCGAGACTAACTCGCTAGAGATAACCTGAGATTTCTAGGAAAGTGAAGTGTTAGTGGAGATCATCTCCACTTCCAATATATGTGACCCGGCCTATGAAAAGGTGGCTTATGACTCAAAACATGACATGACATGGTTTCGATAGTTTTTGAGACGCTCTTTTACGTGGTGAAAACTAGAAAGTCCTTTCTTTTTTGAGTCATAAGCAACCTTTTCATAGGCCGGGTCACATATTTCAAGTTTATTTATTTCCAAGTTTATTTGATATCGATTATAAATTAGTACATTAAGATAAAATATTTCATTGCACAATAGAAATAAAAAGATAAGAACATTAAATATAGGAAAACAAGAAAATATAACAAATAATTAAAAAAAAATTGTATAGTACTTATAATTATAGTTATACAGATTTATTACAATAACAGACATAAACAATTTATAACCATTTTAAGTTGTTTCATTAGAAAAATAATCGTTGATAAGACCTTTGAAGTTGTACTTACGTAAAGAGTTATTCAAAGATGCTGGCAGAGAGTTCCAAAGCCTTACAGCATTAACAAAAAATAATCTCGACGTGTTGAGATAATTATATTTCGGTAAAATAAAACTGGAAGAGCGTAAACTTCTAAAGAACTTGAGTTTTTCATACAGGTATTCCGGTTTCTTAAACATCATCAGCTTGAACATAAAAATGCAATTGCGAGCCCTTAGGAAATTTCTTAGATCGCATCCTAGTATAGAATTTCTGAGGGCATTTAAATGATCAAATTTCTTTAGCCCATGTACGTATCTGGTGGCATAATTAAAAGCAACGTTAAGTTTTTTAAGTGATTGAGAGTCATGTTCGCTATAAACTACATCAGAATAAGTAATGAGGGGAACAATTAGACTAATTACCAATTTTTACTGATATATGCATGTATGTATTTAGTATTTTGTACTCTCCCGTCACCCGTTTGCGTTCAGCTTCATTTTCCCATGCTGTTATCAACATCGGAGGAAGAACAAGGTGAGTAAACGCAAACACATACATATATTAAATAGTCTAGTATATGCATAAGTAAATGGTTGCATTCAACTCGTTCATTCATTATTTGTTTTGCTAAACTCCTTCGCGGATTTGAATATACTTTTGTATGGCGAACTATAGCGTGTATGTTCCTTGTTAGATACTTTCCTAGTAGGGTAAGCAAACCAATATTTTTATATTAAATTTTGTAGGGCATAAAAATTATGAATTCAATTTAGTTTTAAGTAGGATTTGAGATTGTTTAGCTACAAAAAAAAGAGGTATACAATTAAGAGATGAATTTATTTGGTGAATTGGTAATTATATTAATAAAATTAGGACATAAAGCTATTTGTGAATTTTTAATAGTATTGAATAAACCAAAAAGAAAAGGATTATAATAAGTCCATATAGATATAGAGGTGTTTATGTCTTTAATTGGTCATAGGAATTTACATAGTAGAAGGGATATAGGCATTATAATGAGGCGTTAAACTCTTTCATGGTTGGTGTGGGTGCTGCCCTCGGGACAACCTGGCTTGGAAGGAATGATCCGCTCGTAACTAGTACCAAGACCTGATGACGTTGACGTGACTATCTTACCAACGGACGATGTCAGGATAGGGGACTTCACTCACGCGTACGGAGCCACAGTGGGGTCCATTGGCTGTTGATGCTATGTGAACAAATGGGGTGGGACGGCTCCAACCTGACTGAACTGTCTTCTACTGCTGTATTTGTTTTCTTCCTTAGTTTCTTTCATGTCCAAAGTTTGCAGGCATGAACCTTTTATTTTTTTGTTTGTAATTGCGGGTTGGAGGTGGTGGCAAGGACCACGACGTGAATCGACGAGCTCAAGCCAGGCAACCACCATGACTGCCCCACCACAGCTTCCACCCAGCGCAGGTTGTCACAACAAAATGGCGCCCAACGATTTTAAAGCACTTATCTATTTCGTCTTTATTCCTTCTCACTACCCTAGTTCAGCTACCATTTCTTTTCCTCTAGTCCATCTTAGCTTACTTAGTATGTTTAGTCTTAGCTCTCTGCTTTGATTTTCCTTCTAGCTCGGACTGATTAGGAGTTAAACTACCAGCTTTGTCAACGCAAACGCTGTTGGCAAAAGTGGTGTCAAAAAAACCAGGGGGGGTACGATTTTGACATTAGGGAGTGCCGTAGTTAAATCCTAGCGACCTAGCTTCGTGACTTCCTGTGGCAGTTCGTAATAATACACGTTTTCTTTTATTTGCTGAGAGAGACCAGCGCTACATGTGGGTTTCGAACCTGCCTGATGTGAGGCTGCTGATTTCTGTTAGTGGGGATTCGGGGGTAGATTGCTTCCTGAGGCGTGAACCAAGGTTTATGCTCTGAAGTGGCCATCTGAAAAACAGGGGAAATTAGTGACAATGACTTTTGACCGAGATACGTGTACTTACTGAGTAACAGGTAGATATCCACTTGATCCGCCAGGCGAGGACAACACCAATATCACACCAACCGTTTACACCACCAACTTTTTACCGAAGCTAAAATTTTTTTTACGTATTTTTTGTCTTATTACTATTTTACAAAAAAAAAAAAATTTTATAAGAATAAAAATTTGAATTCGAAGTTATATTTTATAGTTATTATTTTTTTTTGAACTTATTATTATAGTGTTACACATATACATTTTAGAATATATATTAAATATAGTGCATTTATTTTTTTTTAAGTTTTATATAAATATCTTTATTTTACAATCTTTTTATATAATTTTTTTTAAATCGAGTTGAATTGAGGTGATAATTGAATTTATTTGAATTTTTTTAAATAAGTGTTTTTTTTGTGGCGATTTTTCTCATATAAATCCCCTTATCGAAGGTAGTAAATTGAGCGAAATTTAATACACATATCTTGTTAAAGCAATTTGCGAAAACATTTTTTTTTTTGAGAAGAAGTAATTCTATCTCGGTTGAGAGTAAAGAAGATATCCACGAAGTCAGAAAGCGGTCTAGAAATTTTTCTATAGGGTTTCTTAGGGTGAATGGAGAGATATAGAGATACTGAAGAGGCGCTAAGAGTGAGATTAGGTATTCTGCCCAGTAACAGACCGTTGACTCGAAGTATTACAAGGGCGCTAGATAATCAAGTTGTAGGCTCGTTGCCCAATCAAATAGACACCGGCATCGAATATCCCGTCGATTTTGTACCTGTTGACTATTTCAATCGCTGTACAGCCAGGATCCATCTCAAGCCCTATGCAAGACGGAGCAGTAGGAGGTACCCTGCCTCAACGAAACCAAGAGCATAGTAGTGCCGAACAAGCCACATCAGTACCTGTGGAGAATAGGGTAGACCGAATGAGCCAAATGATGGCGATGCTTATCCAGCAGAATGCAGTCATGGCGGAGTGCATGGACGAGGTGCGAAAGATAAGGACAGATGTGTCACATCTCAGCAACCGCGTCGGCGAGGTAGAAGAATCGATGCAGTCCCCAGCGGCCTCGACACCAGAACTTCGCAATAGGCACGAAAATAGAGGTGAAAATGTGGAAAGGCAGAGACAGGAAAGGACAGAATTTCACGAACGCAAGAAGGTGAACTTGAATAAGTGGAACCTGAAGTTTGACGGAACCAGCAGGAGTATGACAGTCGAGAGCTTTATTTTTCGATTAGAACGCATGAGAATCCAGTATCAGTTGTCCTATGACCAGCTTTTTCCTGAATTTCATTGCTTGCTTACTGGACACGCATTAAAGTGGTTTTGGCAGGTCTTAGAGGATCACGCAGATGATGTAACGTTCGATTACTTCGGACTAAAGACCGAGCTTCTATCCCAATATAGGTCTGCAGAATCCGATTACGATGTCCATGATCTCACGTTTCGCTTACGGAAGAAGATTCCTGAGGATGAACTCGATAAGATTATCCGGGGGAATCTTAAACCGTATTTGGCAAATCTTACTTTCGCCACCAAAATCGAGTCATTGGGTGAATTGAAATATGAATGTAAGAGGGCTGAGAAACTTATGAAAGAAAATAGGTCAAGGGCGAGAGCAGTAAAGGAGTTAGAGTGTTCTGAAATAGATGTCACAGATGAAGGGAGAAGTGATGAAGGCCGAGAGATAAGTGCGTTGAATAGGGAAGGGAGGAAACATACTGGAGGAATTAGGAACCCTCTCAATACTTCCTCGGCTCGTGAGGTGTCCCGAACCAAACCCGTGTCCTTCTATCCCACCAATGTTCGTAGTACGTCCAGTGTATGTGAAAATGTCAATCTTGAACCCAAACAAGTGTTCTGTACATCTCCGTTCCACCTTATGTTGTGCTTTGCCTGTGGAATGCCGGTTGATTATTACGTAAAGAATCCGGCAGAAGCAGCAAAGGACAGTGCGTGTAAGTCATCGTTCCATTTGATGAAATGTTTTGTATGTGGAGGTGATTCGTCTTTTTGTGTGTTTAAAGCCGAGGCGGGAAACCGGGCGCTGGCAGAGGTGTCCGGGCACTCTATCCAGAACCAAAGCCCCCCGGAAAAATAGAGGCAAAAGAGGAGTCTACCATTAAATTATTGAAAAGGGAAGCAAGTCAGAATGAGGATGTTAGCATGAATTTAGGATCCGGTAATACAAGAGAGCGAGAAAGTTTGCATTTACGGAAAATTAGGTATGAAAAGGCAAGAAGACGGATTTTCATGGAAGCGATAGACGAGAAACGTAAATTGAGAAATTTTAAGAAAATAAAAAAGATGCGAGAAAAGCAAAAAGAGATGAAAAGGATCCAGAAGAAGATAATCGCCACTATTGTCACCGTTAAAAGGGATAACCGCTTCTTCGCAGAAGCTAACATTGGAGGCCATGACATACTGGCATTATTAGATTCAGGAGCATGCGCGAGTTGCCTGGGAAAAGACGCGTCGAAAATATTAGAAGGGCAAGAGAAGAACATAATTCACATATCAGGCCAGCACATCCGAAAATCTAATGGGGAAGAAACGCCAGTAGTAGGAGTAGTAACTCTTCCGGTGGTTTGGGATGGTAGAACCAGGGATTTAGAATTTCTTATTGCCCCAACCTTTACTCAAAATGTGTACTTAAGTGTAGATTTTGGGCGTGTGTTTGATTTAAATGTGGTCAACAGAGGTGTGAATGAACGTATTAACAGCAAGGTTGTCTCAGAGCTCGTACCGAAGGAAGGTGATCTCTCTTTTGAAGCTGTACAGCACGTGCTCTCTGAAGCGCAGAGCCAGCAGCTAGAAAGGATCAAAGCGCAATTTCCGTCTTTCGCTGTGTTCGGTTTAGGTCGCACTGACGTGGAGGAGCACGTAATTGAAGTAGTGAATGAGAACACACCAGTTAAGCAACGCCATTATCCGATTTCTCCCGCTATTCAAAACTTAGTTTTCGCTGAGCTTGATCGAATGTTAGAAATGGGAGTTATAGAGGAGAGCAACAGCTCCTGGAGCTCTCCGGTATCTCTTGTCGTAAAAGGGACCAAAAATAGGTTATGCCTGGATGCGCGCAAGGTTAATGAGCGTACTATTACAGAAACGTACCCACTTCCGCACATTGACGGTATCCTTAGCCGATTGCGAAATACGCGTTTTATCTCGGCAATCGATCTTAAAGATGCTTTCTGGCAAATACCTTTGGAAAAGGGGGCGCGAGAAAAGACTGCATTCACGGTACCTGGTAGACCATTGTACCAATTCACGGTAATGCTCTTTGGCTTGTACAATGCGGCCCAGCGAATGTGTCGTCTTATGGACAAAGTAATTCCAGCGGCTTTACGTGATTCTGTGTTTGTGTATCTCGACGATTTGTTAGTATGTTCTGTAGATTTTGATTCGCATTTCTCTCTATTGGAAAAGGTCGCTAAGTGTCTGCGCGACGCGAAGCTTACAATTAACGTAGAAAAACGTAAGTGCTGCTACCGAGAAGTTCGATATTTGGGTTACGTTGTAGGGGATGGCTGCCTCCGGACTGATGCCACCAAAATCGCAGCTGTTAGAGATTTCCCCATTCCAAGAACCCCCAAACAGCTCAGACGATTCCTGGGCATGTCAGGCTGGTATAGAAGATTTATTCAAAACTATGCTACCATTGCAGCTCCCTTACATGAATGCCTAACGAAAGACAAAATAAAGAAATTTAATATGACTGAAGCGGCGATTGAAGCATTTGAAACGCTGAAGCAAAGCTTGATATCTGCACCTGTACTTGTACACCCGGACTTTCACAGACGATTTTTCATACAATGCGACGCTTCGACCGACGGGGTGGGAGGAGTTTTATTACAACTGGACGCAGACGGGGAAGAAAGACTGATAGCGTATATGTCGGCCAAGTTAAATAAGGCTCAAAGGAATTATAGCGTGACAGAGCTAGAATGTTACGCAGATGTGCTGACCGTCAAACGATTCCGACCCTACGTGGAAGGTCTGCCTTTCCCGATAATCACGGATCACGCTAGCCTCAAGTGGTTGATGCAGCAGAAGGACCTAAACGGGCGCTTAGCGAGATGGAGTTTAAAGCTGCAGGCTTTCGACTTCAATATCCAGCACCGCAAAGGCGCTCAGAACATAGTGCCGGATACGTTGTCGCGGATGGATATCGAAGAATTGAAACTTAACTTAACTTAACGCCCCCAATAAACCATATAAGAACGGCCTTCTATTCGCCACAAGCTAATGCTGCAGAACGGGTGAATAGGTCTGTTCTTCAAATGTTGAGATCCTATATTGGCGGTAATCAGAGAAACTGGGACCAGCGTTTGAGCGATGCCGCATTCGCTTTGAGGAGTGTTACTCATTCGGCAACAGGTGTATCCCCCTATTACGCAGTATTTGGAATGACAATGGTGCAACACGGTACCACATATGACTTACTTAGAAAGTTAGGATCCATGAAAGACGCCGATTGTATCGTAGAATTAGGTATGGACAAACATCAGCTGATTAGGGATAAAATTTTTGTGGAGCTTAAGCCCGCTTATACCCTTGGAAAAAAACAATATGATACTAGGACGAAAAATGTTGATTTTAAAATTGGCCAATTGGTATATCGCCGAAATTTCAAACAGAGCTCGCTGATCGACAGCTACAATGCCAAGCTCGCGCCAAAGCATGTTCAGTGCGTAGTATTGCGGAAGATTGGTACTTCACTTTATGAGTTAGGCGATGCCTCTGGAAAGAAATTAGGCGTATACCATGCCAAAGATCTATTTGTGGTGTAAATACGTAATTTAAAGTAAAATACTTAGTGTAGTTCCCTGCGTCAATTCTCCCTTTATGTTGTCCAGATGTAGTGGAATGTCAACATGTTAAGATGTTTACCCTGTGTATGTATTAAGATCTTTGTTGTTTTATCAGAACATTAAGAAACTTGACCACACGTAGTTTGACAAGAATAGAATTTTGCCTTTTATGTACTTATACACCGTTTATCGTTAATTGTCCCCATTTACAAGTCGTACCCAGTGATAGGATAAGCAAATACCCAGTGATATGAGAAGTATCTACCTCAGATGTAGATTAGGAGAGGTCCGTAAGGGAAATACCTAGAATAAGGAGGCTGAATAGGTAAGGCCCGGCTATATGCGTGAGTAGAGGCCACACATTGGGCGCTAAGGAGGAATAGGGTCAGGCTGCGTTATACATTTTTTTACGCACACGTTCCCTGGTACGAGCACCATCGACGGATGCGAGCCTTGTAACGACAGCCTTCTGTTAAGCGAGTACAAGTGCTTGAGCGTATTAGCGTGTGTGTGCGTGTGTGTACATATGTTATGTTTGCTTATATTTTGTTTGATGAGTGAAAGTAGATATGAGTGAAGTTGCTGACTTGAGGTGGGGAAAGTAAGGACCGTAAACAAAATCCAAATGGTATGACCTCCGTTTGCAGCCGGAGCTACCGCTGTAAAAAACGGAGTGTAAATGCGTGAGGCTATACAGCAGGAGGATTAGCCGATCTACTCAACGGATGCCGCCAACCCGAAGGTGTTGTTGGCGGAAGGACAGCTTCCGCGGCGCGAGTATCTTCTCGCAGGCGCAAGTATCACTCAGCGCTTGAGATACCAGCTGGAGGGGCTCATCTTTTGCAGAGATACATAAATACGCACATATAAATGCAGAAATAAGTGGCGCCAACCAGCTGTGCGAAGAACCTGCAAAGCACAAAGCACATAAAGGAGAAAAATACTGGTTTCCTACTGAGGGAAGCTAGCGAGACGACACTAACATAACCAACGAGAAAACCGGGGCCCCAAATCAAAAGCACGTGGTCACCCGGAAGGAATAAGGAACAAAGGTGTCACCTGCGGCGGCCATTAATCAATTTTTTTTCTTTTTTTTACACTTTCGTTAAAGTATTTTTTTTTTCGGTAACACAAAAAAAATCGTTTTGCGACCGCTGCTAACAGCACGCGATATAAACCCGCGGTTATTATTTTTGCTAATTTTTTTTGTTATTATAATAATTAACAGCCACCTTGAAATTTTTCTTCGTTTTTTTTTGGTTGTCCTCTCTATTTTTACTTTTATATTTTTTTTGAATTTGCCAAGTTAAAAAAGATACGCTTTTGTTAATTCTATCGATATTATTTTACACCTAATAGAATAAGTTCGCTTCCTCCTTTGTGTCCAATATAGTAAATGGATCAGTTGATTGTCCTAACCTCTTGGAAAGGATACAATTCAATGTCCCTAGGCGAAATCTAAGGCGTGTAAGTCCATTTTATATTGGGCTAGCAAAATCTAACTATGCCAAGAACGCCCCGCTAATGAGAACCCTAACGGACTTAAATAGCATTCCGAGTCTTGATTTGTCCCTATCCTGTGGAGCAGTTCGTACCATATTATATAACTACTTTAAATAGCTATAATCTTGTTCTCATAGTCAGTAAGAATATATTGTTCATTTGACTGAATATAAATAAATAAATAAATAAATAATCACTTTTTCACTTGATTTAATATTAATAATTTCGCTAATCGGCACACGCGTGGTAATTCGCTTGAATTAAAACCAAGACTAACTCGCTAGAGATAACCTGAGATTTCTAGGAAAGTGAAGTCGGAGTGGAGATCATCTCAATTTCCAATATATACTGATATATACATGTATGTATGTAGTATTTTGTACTCTCCCGTCACCCGTTTGCTTTCAGCTTCATTTTCCCATGCTGGTACCATCTTCGGAGGAAGAACAAGGTGAGTAAACGCAAACACATACATATATTAAATAGTCTAGTATATGCATAAGTAAACGGTTGCATTCAACTCGTTCATTCATTATTTGTTTTGCTAAACTCCTTCGCGGATATATATAGCGTGTATGTTCCTTGTTAGATACTTTGCTAGTAGGGTAAGCAAACCAATATTGTTATATTAAATTTTGTAGGGCATAAAAAGTATGAATTCAATTTAGTTTTAAGTAGGATTTGAGATTGTTTAGCTAAAAAAAAAAGAGGTATAAAATTACGAGACGAATTTATTTGGTGAATTGGTAATTATATTAATAAAATTAGGAAATAAAGCTATTTGTGAATTTTTAATAGTTTTGAATAAACCAAAAAGAAAAGGATTATAATAAGCCCATATAGATATAGAGGTGTTTATGTCTTTAATTGGTCATAGGAATTTACATAGTTGAAGGGATATAGGCATTATAATGAGGCGTTAAACTCTTTCATGGTTGGTGTGGGTGTTGCCCTCGGGACAACCTGGCTTGGAAGGAATGATTCGCTCGTAACTAGTACCAAGACCTGATGACGTTGACGTGACTATCTTACCAACGGACGATGTCAGGATAGGGGACTTCACTCAGGCGTACGGAGCCACAGTGGGGTCCATTGGCTGTTGATGCTATGTGAACAGATGGGGTGGGACGGCTCCAACCTGACTGGACTGTCTTCTACTGCTGTATTTGTTTTCTTCCTTAGTTTCTTTCATGTCCAAAGTTTGCAGACATGAACCTTTTATTTTTTTGTTTGTGATTGCGGGTTGGAGGTGGTGGCAAGGACCACGACATGAATCGACGAGCTCAAGCCGGGCAACCACCATGCCTGCCCCGCCACAGCTTCCACCCAGCGCAGGTTGTCACAACAGAAGTGAGAATGCGCGTGTGCGAAGATAAGAAACAGCTACTGCAAAAGTTCGATGCCTTACATGCAGAAACGCTTTTATTGAAAACTAAACTCAACAATAGAGATGCTAGCACATCGTTATTAACCTCTGAAATAAAATCACTTCGAGGCATTATTGCTTCCTCTTTGCCTGCTGGTGCGTGTTCCTTTTCGCCAGCTGTTTATTCTCCGGTATTCGTTGTTTGGAATTCTCAAACCGCTGTCTCTAATACATTGTGTCCGGCTGCTAACACTAATGCAGCGAGTAAAACGACGTCATCTAGTTCTACTGCTGCACCCGCGTCGCTCAGTGGAGCTGCTGTATTTACTGGAGCTACTCTCAATAATGCAGTTACTACGAAAAAAACATCTTTTACCAATGTCGCTGCGTCAATTCACCTATGCCGAATGCTATCATTAACCCTCAAACCGCTAAATCTTTAAGAGCGAAAAATTATTAGTAAATAAATTTTTTTTAGTAAAATTATGACCGAACAACCTTAAAAATATCTTCCGAAGTAAATTTAACATTTTCGTTTTGTTATTAGATAGAAAAACAGAAAGGATTCCTCAGGGCACTCATATCGGTTAAAGCCAAATTGAAAACATTGATATAAAATTATTTCATGAATGCGTTTTATTAAAAAAACTTAAATAAATTTAAAAAACATAATTATAATTTTGATGGTAATCACACCAACATTTTATGCTGCTTGAACAGCAAAGGTAAATGCCATACTTTTGACAAATACACTGCGTTTGAGAAGTTTTGCATTATATGCATTTTCTTTTGCCGCCACCTTTCCTTAACCAAACTGGAAGCTGAACAATTCCATCAATTCGAACTGGGTTTTTCGCTTTCAGACCAATACTGACAGCTTCTGGCTTCGAGGTTGATTGTAGTGATGTAGATGGGCAAGACGATGGATATCCGCTAGTTGTTCTGTTTTGTGTGAAATTTAGGCAACTGAGGTAATTTCTCTTCCTCAACTGATATCTTATTTGAATCACTGAGTTTTTTCTTTGTGAATACGTTGGTGCAATATATAAGAATTCGTTGCTGCCATATCAATAAAGTGATAAAATAATCTTTTGTTTTAGCGCGAATTTCATAGTGACCCATTATCCATTCATCTTATTTTCGTACCCGAAGTGGAGGAAACCACTTCAAATTCTGTGGTTTTTTTCTCCGCAGTTTCCAGTGCATTTGTATTGTGAAATAATATGCTCGTCTTCTGGGCCTATTCCTTATGACATATATTCTGGGTCAGCGATATCATCGCCGGTACTGAAATTGTTTTCTTCTATCGAATCCATTATTTTCTGTAACTGCTCCTCAGTCAACTCGTATAACTTTATCCGAGACGGTCGTTCGTAGACAATTAGTCTGTTCTCGTACTCCAGGGTTTAGTCATAAATAGTCTGAAGTCGTTACCGTACAGACATTAAGAATATTTTCAGTAATATACTGCGGGCTCCTTCGAACTATTTCTGACTGAATCCTGAAGTACGGGAAAAGGTTAAATACATATCTGCAAAAATAAAAAATTTACAATACGGGCAACCGTTTTTTCAATATATTATTTTTCCCTGATTCTTTATAAATATATGGTTAATACTACAACAAAAACCAAAAAAATCAGAGTTCCAAGCCTTATGCAAAACTAAAGAAAACTCTGTATATTTTACATGTAACGCAAGCTGTTGCTTGGTAGGTGTGTTTGATTGTGTGTGTGTGTTTGAGTGCGTGGTTAAAAGGAAGTGAAAGTAGCCACCCTTTTAAAGCTAACACAGCAGGCAGGCTAAGGTGCGAAACCGTGCTAACCCGGCGGTTTGGTAAAGCAGTTGCGAATACGCGTATGTATAGGTTTGGAAAGTTGAGAAAGATGAGTGATTAAATCGGGCGATCGGAGATTGAGTAGGTGAGGCATGAGTGACATCCTCGGCCATGTCGTACCCAATAAAATGACACAAGGAAAGTCCGAGAAGTTTAGAATCAAAGTTACGGTGCAGTAAAAGGTGTCGCGAATAAGATCGTGTGAAGCTAAAAATTAAAGTTATAAGTACACATACAAATAAGTGTTAACTGAAAAAAAACGGTGATTTTTTAGTGACCCGTACGGAGCAGTTACCGGGAACCGTTGTCAACTCCAGCTATCGGAGTCCGAGGTAAGTGGACTTGAATAGTTAGATGCAGCTAGGGAAAAATAAAAGCCAAATGTGGACTGGGATTATGATTTTAGCACCTTCTATCGAACCTGAATTACATTGATATAATTATAATTTTTGAAGGAAAGCACCTAAATGCGTGTTGACCTCAATATTGTGGAGAACGTTTTTTTTTATATTCCCAGCTGCATATCTAGGCAGATAATTGCGCGTATGGGCACGCAGTAAGCGCACAAATTTGCACTCAAAGCTAATGTATGCGCAGATATACATATATAGATACACACATTTGCGTGTGTTTATTCATGCTTATACGCGCCTTAGAGACAGCAAGGCAAAACTAATTGAATTTCTTTTAAATTTTCAGGTCGCCAGCACACCTGTGCAAAAGGACCTCGCACGGAAAAAGAGCTAAGCGACACACCACCTACTAAGAGGCACTCAATGAGCCCGGTTCTGCGGCGATCCGACCTTACTCTAATGGTCCGATGCATTATTAGCAAATGTCTGCTACTCATATGGACATCGAGCACCAGTAATTGGGAGAGGCAACAATTACTATTACTATTATTATTATTATTATTATTATTATTATTATTATTATTATTATTATTATTATTATTATTATTATTATTATTATTATTATTATTATTATTATTGTAATACCCGACTAATGAGCACAC
>JAPVRG010272314.1:0-13077 GCA_029783565.1 Rhagoletis cerasi
CTTAAATACGTCATTATAAGACAAATCTCATTTTATTTTTTTTATTTTTTACTAAAAACATTTTGTTTTTGCATTTTTCTAAAAATTTTCGACTTTGACGATTTTTTTTGAAGCACCCTGTATCTGTGACATTCTGAGCTTTCACACAATTAAACTTCAAATAATTAGCTTTCATTTGCATTTTAAATTTTTAAAATATCTTCATTGGTTTTGCAAAGAAAACACTCTAAAGGCGCCACTGTGCGCCGTCAAATGGCAGCAGGTGTTATGTACAAACCCCCAAGCGAAGCTAATAATTTATACATTCGTTAGGAAATGTGTTTTTCTATGCCAACGATTGAACTATTTATTAAATTGCAAGTTATCTACATATTTTTGAATTGATGCGTTAATTATACTGCTTTGTAGCCACTCTCATTGTTAATGGCGAAATCAAGGTTGAAATAATTACTTCACGTATTTAATTACATTGCTCCAACGCGGGTTTGCAATAAGACCTAAAAACGAATGTATTGTAGATCATTTAAAGTGCAAATAAAAGAGTAAATAATAAATCTGTGTCACAATTACATAAAAAAGAATATCCCAGCAAAGATCTGGAGTCATAATTAAGTGACTTAGGAGGCCCAAATCGGATTTTTTAACCTCATAATGAGCTAATTTAAGGGTCCGAGATGAAGGTGTTTCCTTTCCTCCGAAGGCCGACTTATATGAGCTTTAATTCATGGATCAAATCAACCTCACTGTAAGTAATATTTGACTCTTATTCCCTCACAAAGGGCTCATTTTGGGCTCATTTTGGACTCTTTTTAGACATTCCAATGACTCTAGTAATCTGACTTTTTGAACAGGTGGCAACCCTCTCAAGGAAACTTAAAAAATATTTCAAATGAAAGTGAGATCTATAAGCGATCTGTGTGCCAAATTTCTTCCAAATCCGTCCAGCCGTTTCTGAGTGAAGAGAGGTCTCGCATGGTGTCGGTTTTTCCTTTCATCAAATTTTAAATCACCCTGTACCAGTAAAAAAAAGTTCTAACTTCAGATAATAAGACAGATGTAAAGATTACTTCAAAGTTTTAAGTTAAAACTCTTTCGCTAGGCAGTCATACTTAAATATTTTACACAACTTGTGTGTAATTTATCTTAATTCGGCTTTTGAAAAAGGTGGCAACCTTCTTCAAAAGTATTTTCTTAAATCTCTTTCGTCTGATACCCATTTTGTGATACATATTTCAATTACCTAGTTGCCTTAATTCAAGTTGCGTTTTATTTTTTTAAATATCGTTCAGAAATAAAGTCTTTTCAAACCCATTTCCATTGGTCAATAATTAGAATTTTACAGTTCAAACAGGTGGCGACCCTCTTCAAACACCTCAAAAAATTTTAATGTTCAAACTAAAGATTCCTCAACACTCTTCCGTTTGATACCCATATTTTAATATTTAATATAACTTTTGAACAATTTTTATTAAATTCGACTTCTAAAACCACCTTCTTTAAACCTCATTTGTCTGGCTCCCATATGGTGATACATATTTCAATTACCTTATTCCCTTAATTCAAATTGAATTTGATTTTTGAAACAAGTGGCAACCCTTCTACATGTAATTAGGAGATAAAGCCTTTTCAGACCGATTTCGATTGATACTCATATTGTAATAATTGATTGATCATGGTAACTTTCTCAAGCTAAAAAACTGTAATCTTAAGCGCTGCAAAAGCTGTTCGCCTCGTTTTTTATCATTTGGATACATCTTGGCATATTTTCCTCAGGTTTCTATACTTCTATATTCCTTGTAAGATAATAAATTTGTAAATTTCCAATGTGTTGCTTTCTTTTTTGCGTCCGAGGCGAAAACTGTGCGGCCGAAATTTCGGGTTGACCTGGTAGAAGGCACTCACCTTCCCATTCAACCGCGGTGCATTCGTGAATAAATTCATAACCTTTAGCATTTCGTAATACTTAGCGTAAGAATGAGATGGTACAAAGTGCTCCACTAATTCCAATTAAGGCAAATCTGTGCACCGTTTTCAGCTGTTTAACCATGGTGGACTTGTCTACATGGAGAAAAGCGTCAGTTAAATATATTTCTCTCAACACAAGATTTGGTAATAATAACCAAATAATGTAATTATAACCGTGTCATGTGTTGAGAGAAACATATTTAGTTGGCAAAACTAAATTCCTTTCTCAGTGTAGTGCAATCCATAGTACACCACCTTCTTCGATCAGGGACGGTAATCATTATGAGTAAAATAATTTAAATCAGCATTAAATCATTATTTTATGATCTTTAACCTTATCGCTTAAAAATAATAATTAATATTTGAGTTAAATTTTTCGCTTAACGGAAATAATTATTATTTGATTTTTACTTTTTCGATCACATATAATGATCAGTTTTTGATTTTTATTTTTTCTCTCAGAGATAATGATTATTATTGAGTTTCATTTTTCTACTTAAAATTGATGATTATTTGTAAAACTTAAAAGGCCATACAGACTCACGCAACTGAAATTTTGACCTGAAAATGTTACGACTTATTTCCTTTATTAGGGTGTGGCTACCTCTGAGGAGGATACGACGGAAATAATGACAGTTTAGTTTTTGAGATTATTGAATGATCATTATTCTTAATTAAAAAAATAAAACTCAGTAATAATTATTATCTTTGAGCGAAAAATAAAAATCATAAAATAATCATTATTTTTGATCGAAAAAATAAAAATCACGTAATAATTATTATTTTTGAGCGAAAAAATAAAACTCAAATATTAATTATTATTTTTAATCTTTATTGGTTAAACTCGAAAAATAAAAATCCTTGTAAATTACTTAGGACATACGAACCCTAATACGTGAGTATAGTTAATAATGTTTTACGACGATTACAACTTGTTGATTTTTTGGTTCAAATTTAAGAAACAATGATTATTTTCCGTCCCTGTCTTCGATAAGCTTGGGCACTTGCAAATGGCTTCTATGGAACCGAATATAGCCAACGACTTTTTTTAATGATCTGCTGGAGACTTTGGATGTAGCGAGAAAGAGTAACAACACAAAAATACTTTTAAGGCGCAGCAAAGCATGCCGGGAATTTGCTAGTCTTTTGTATGAAAATTCCGTGTACGTCTCTTGGTATGTAGACTCGAAAACTACTGTCCCGAATTTGTTCGATAGGTGGAGTTGAGATAATTTTAAAATCATTTACTATCCGGTTCTATTCAAATTCAGATGCCTTGATAGATGGCGCTAAAGTCGATATGTAACTGAGACCCGTATTTCCAATCCAATTTCACTCGTTGTTCGTGTTGCTCAAAATATTAATGGCACAAGAATATTTTTTAAAGAAATGACTACCACATAGTGAGCTTGTCCAAGATCGCAGGGCCGCCAGCTCTAATTTATAATCAATAGTTATTATCTTCCTTTTAAGTTTGATCAAACGCGTGGATACATGGCGTATGAGTAATATAATTACCCGCTCATATTGCACACACAAAATTAACTAATCACTGAATTTAGCCCTTTGTTTTTTGATTCGGCCTCAAGTGCCAACAGAAAGTGTCTGGAAATAATGATTATTGCGACAACAAGATCGATTTTCTGTTTTTGATAGAAATCAGTTACTTACCACCATATGGGCATATCCCGGGTTACGGACGCGACATTCGCACGCTTTTAACCAAGCTTAAAATAGGAAAGAAACGGAAAGATCGTATGTATACTATAATTATTGCAAAGCACTGGAAGAGTGCTATATTCAACAAAAAAATTTGGAAGGATAAACAGCTCAGTAAAAAGGTACACGCAAATAAAAACCGGTACGAACGCGACAAAAAAGTGAAGTGTTTTTTTAATGCGCGTAGAAATCTTCAAAATTCAGCGATGTTTGGAGAAAATGTTTTTTTTTTTGAATGTGGAAATGGAGGTCAAAGAATGCCTTTGGTTGGTAGATTTATGAATTATGAAAAATATTTCTCGCCTTTTCTTCATGACGTATAGTACGAGTTACGGACGCGACATTACGGACGCGACAAAATTTCCCCAATAATTAAAATACAGTAGTGATATTCATTTAACAAAAAATTAAGTATAGGAGCATATGAATTTTAAGAACAGTAGTATAATATACTATATATGCGCACTATTTGACATAGATATTGTGAAAAATTAATTACATCGCACATTTTTTCAACGAAACTGTTTTTTAAAATCTAGTACAGCTAACTTGAGAAACATGAACAAAATAATGTTGGAAAGTGTGCTAGAGTTTCCTCTCGCACGAAAAGGAGATTTTGAACGATGTAAATTAAGAATCCTCAATAGGATTTTCCAAGGATATCCCAAGGACACAGAAATGAACAGCATACCAATCGCACTGTTTTGCATTTTTTCGCTCGTGTTTATAAGTTACTTAGACAGTTGAAGCAAAAATTTCGTTGAAAAATTAGCGATGCATCGATTTTTTTCGTCATATCTTGAACTTATAGAATGGTCGTTACGTAATTTTATACCAAATTATAGTCTTATATCATGGCTCTTCATTACGTGAAATTTGACAACTATGTGGTCAAAAATGTTTGGCTTACAGGCTTACAAATTCATCATTCATCAAATCATTAATACTTGGTGATTTCTTTTAAATATCAATTTTTTATAGAACGTACAAACATAAGTACACCAATCTATATTTTTCTTATTTGTCAAGTTCAAGGCTTCAGTATACCGTTACATAAATTAATGTTGAAAACCTTTCATGGTAAATACCAGTTCCGAATTTTAGCAAACGAAATTTTTGCAATAGGATATATTCACAGTCAGCGACCTAAACATACTCTAGAAACATATATATGCCGTTGTTTTTTTAAACCTTTGTCATTATACGGTTACGGACGCGACAATTTTTAATGTCCTTACATTTGGTTATCCTTTATTTTCCTGGGAAATTAGTATGCAAATAGCGTGAGTAACCCAAACTAGCTTTGGTACTAAAATATTGGTGAATAAAGTAAACGCTACTACTCTCGTTTTTATCTAAGAAGTATATTTCGCGTCCGTAACCTTTGAAAAAAAGCAACATTTTTGACTTCACTTTAGTCCATTGGTCGCAACTTTTTACATAATTTCTGGTATAAGAGTTAAAAACAGAGGACTTACTTAACTATTGCACATGTTTACAATTCTTTATCAATTTCTATCGCAATTAGGGAACCTTTTTGGAAATTATGTTTACCAAAAAATTTTTAATATAAGGAAAAGTATTAGAAAATTCATTAATATCTTGATATGTGATGGACAGATTAGAATTAAATTTCAGTGCATGAAAGGCGAAAGATGCAGCTATCGATTGGCATAATAAAGTTTGGCCTAGGTGGATTTTTATTTTTTTCCTTTTTATTGTCGCTTTTCAGGATATGTAAAAGCAGTCGAAATTTCAAAGCCCTACTAACTACCGTTACAAAGTTATGGCTAACGCAATTTTGGCTTGCTCAATTGTACTCTCCTTACTTTTTTTTTGTTAAAAAAACATGTCCACCGAAAAATTTACTTATGTAGCTTACGCTCTTTTTTGGCGGTTAGGGATCGAAATATAGTGCTTATAACATTTATACGCCACCCACATATTGACAAGTTTTGACTATTCATTTTTTTATCATTTAATTCTAATAATTAGTATAATAAAGTGCAAGCTTGAGGTAGCTAAGACTTACTATTTCTGATTTTTTTTAATTTTTTAGATGAAGGTGCCGCTTATTTTCTAATACAAAAAAATCATCAAACTCACACGATGAATATTTTATATGGAGAAAATGAGGATGTAAAAGTGAAACACTTATGAAATTTCCTGCCTAGTGAGGAGGCGTCAGTGACAACTGTAAAGACTAATGAATTTACCATACAAATGTTCTGACTTCAGCAGTGATTTTTGCTGATGAGGACTGCATGACCGTTCATCGCAGACTTGTGCATGAATGATTGCTGAATGGTGGGCAGCAATGAAAAGAAAATATGAAAGTGCTCTCTTCCGAACTTAAGAGAGACTTCGAAAGAATGAATGTTCACTGCAGATTGGGTGATGATTGCTTAATGAAATATAGTGGAAGAGGGCATGCTGAATTCTTAATCAATTAATGATGACTTATCCGCTGTAAGTCTAAATCAAAAAGAATACAAAATTTATTTACCTTAATTTACGTATTTTCTTGTATTTATTTGCCAACGAATTGATCTTTTTACACTTTACATAATTCCACTTAATTAATTATCTCGTTCATATTAATAACCAAAATTTGCTAACAAACTTAGAAGAAAACTTAAAGTACTTTGTTTTGGTGTTCTCTGCTTTCTACGGAAATGTGACAGAGCGACGCTATAGGATGTCGAAATCGTACCGAGTGATGCCGATCCGATGAATTCTCTATAAAGAATCATCAGTGCTCATTCAGAGCAGCAATATTTTTACTTCGGGGATCTTCAACAAAAAAAAAATTACCAAAAATCAACGGTAAGTTATCATACTAACATTGAATGGGCTACAAAACTACATACTCAAAATTTTATAAATTCAAAGAAATCTAATTACAAAACCTCGAAATTTTTAAGAAAGTTTGTTGAGTTTTTTTAAACATAGCACAAAGTTTGAAACTTGGATTAACACGGTTTGTGTTAAAGAGTAAACTATTTTTTATTAAAAAAATAATAATTATAATCAAATAATTAGAAAACTAATAGTCAAAACTTGTCTATATGTGGGGGTGGCGTATAAATGTGTTAAGCATTATATAAAAACCAGCACTTCGACTATAACAAAGGTAAGTACCTAACGTACGTTTTTACGCACCTTTACCTGGTACCTATAAAGGCCGCCTACCCAAGCAAGCAGATACTTATATATTTTCAATTACACATAACACTACTTATTCCTTGAATTCAAAAATAAGTTAGTTCTAGCGACCCTGGGATCTTACATACATTGAGCGTTTTTAGATTTTTGTGTCAATGAAAGGCCATAATTAATGTTCACTCTTACTTAAATGGTAGGTAGTATCACCTTGAATAATATCAATAAAACTAAAATTAATACCAATAAAAAATTATATCAAATCAAAACTCCACTATGCATGCATATATTTGAAACATATCGGGCTATAATTACGAATAAGATTTACAGTTTTTAATTATGAATAATTAAGCAACTAAGTAAAATATAATAATGTCATAATTTTCATAACAAATAAAAGCATGCTCTCAATTACTGCGCTAAGTAAGCAAATAATAACTGCAGAAACACTACTTGTCAATATTTGAATGAATATTATTTCCCATAAAACTCAGATTTAATGCATATTAGCGTTTATCCCCATCAAGAGTGTAACTGTAAAAAATTTAATTAAAAGCGATCAATTAACCTTGCCTGCTGAGTAAACTGCTCAATTACTTAGTATCACCGCGGACCCAACCTGTAGGATTAGTTTTGTGCGCAGACAAGCATAAATTTATTAAGCAATTGCTAATACCTACGAGTATTTAGTAACCCAGCAGACACCTGCATATATTCATTACCCAAGGAATATAAATATTTCAATGTTAAACTATTCAAAATTTATAGCTTGGAATTTTTGTTACGTAATAAATAAATGGTATTAAATAATCTGGACTCAGTGTCATTTGACAATTTAATGCCAAGTGCATTCCACTGATTAGTGAAGTGCAATATTTTAATCATTCAATCGGTTAGCTTTTAGCTAATCTATTTTGTTACGTTTTACTTGCACTTTGTAAGGTTTTCGATTACTGATTGCTAACTCCAGTTTTTACTAAAAGTTGCATAGGATGACGTTTTAGTTTTAAAGTATTCAACACGTTATGGATATTTAAGGCCGTTTGAAGAAATAAAATTTGTATAAGAAAACGACGCGACAAAATATTAACAAAAACATACTACATATTTACTCACATAAAGGCTAAATAAGGTTTGAATTTTAGTCAGTGTACGGCTTGATAGGATTGAAAGCCATCTAAGTTGGTTCGTCCGGCATGTGCGATCGAGGATCGATACCGACCGAGGATCGATATCGCAATTTACGACAATCATCGCTTGCGTTTGCGATAAGTTTATTCTGCAGTAGAGCGAAAAGGAATCAAATATCGAAAACATCCTTTTGTTACCCTTTGTATACTCCACTTATTGACCTTAAAATTTTGTTTTCCCCTCTAAAATCTTAAGTTATAAATGAACAAGTAAAGAAGTCTAGGTTCGAGCGAAACCTAACTTTAAATACCAGGCGCACGTATTAAACATCGTTTTGTCACGATTCTGAAACCTACAGTTACGTGGAAAGCAGGCGTGGTTTTCCCTTTTTCAAACATTTTTGCCCAGTTAGACTTAAAAAAATGATTTAACTGTGTTTGTAGAAATCGATAAAGCAGTTACCGAGATAAACTTAAGTAGTCATAAAAAGTCCATAATAATCATATTTCTTGTTAAACGATTGTTGTGAGTACCAACTCTGAGTAAATCACCGTTTCAAAATATCGAAACAGCGAAGTTTGCATTTATCTGAAATTTACCGTTGTGTGAAAAGTGGGCGTAATTTTAGCCAGATTTCAAACATTTTCAAGATCTTGCTTTTTTGTGTCAAGTACAATAATCATACCGAGTTTGATAGAAATTGATGAAACGGTTACCGAGATATACATATATAATCATAAGTGGGCGTTGCCAATGCCCATTTTATAAAAAAATTTTATAATCGTATTTATTGCTAACGAATTATTACAAACATAAATTTTGAGTAAATTAGCTTCAGTAGTTACTAATTCATCACAGATTTCGTATTTCTGTAAACTAGAAAGTGGGCGTGGTTATTGTCCGATTTATAAAATTTTCGAACGTTTAAATGTTGGACCAAGATTAATTTGGTAGGAATTGGTAAAACGGTTGCCGAGATATACATATAAATCCGATTTTCTAAAAATTTATAATATTCTTAATACTCGCTAATAGAGCATTGTATAATCAGTTTTGATTGAATAAGCTTCAGTTGTTACTTAAATATCGCAAGTTTTTGTATTTCTGCAAACTACCGTTAGTTGAGACGTAGGTGTGGTTGCTGTCCGAATTCGCCCATTTTCTATACCATCCGTCCTTATACCAATAGAAGTATGCGTACCAAGTTTTGTTGAGATATATGAATTTTTACTCGAGTTATCGTGTGCACAGACGGTCGGACGGACGGACAGACAGACTTAGCTTAATCGATTTATCTTTTCATTCTGAGCATTTTGATATATATATGTCTACATCGTTGTCGATTCCTTTAGGCTGTTACAAACAACCGTTATGCGAACAAAGTTATAATACCCTTGTGCACACAGTGCGCTCGGGTATAAAAAGAAAAAAATACATGAAAATAAGTTTATAATAAAAATTAAATGAATTACAACACAATCTAAAAATTAAAAGAAGTTGAAATTAAAAGTAGAAAAAAATTAATAAAAATAACAAAAAGATAAGATAAGTTTCCAAAAATGAACTGAATTAAAAAAAATATTTTTCTTTTTAAAACAATAAAATCTAAAAAATAAAAGAAGATTAAATTAAAATAGAAAATAAAATAGAAAAAGAAAACAAATAACATAATAAAGCTTCTAAAAATTTAATGAAATTAAAAAAATGTTGTTTTTTGTTTTTTGAACAATAAAATCTAAAAATTAAACAAAGGTAAAAAACGAATAGAAAAAAGAAAAAAAATCCGTCGCCCGAGGATTCGAACTGGGATCTCTCGAATGGTACGCCCGTATTTTGCTTGCTCGGCCCTCACGACTATTGGAGCAGTGTGAGCAAAATAATATTCATCTCTATTTGGAACAAAAAGAGCTTCTCACCGTAAAAGTTGGCAAGAGAGCTTTTTTGCAAGACTTTCGTGTCACAATACACAAAACCTTTCATGTCACAATACACAAAATCTTTCAAACTGTCTTACCTACTGTCTTTCAATTATCTTACAAAATAGTTTCAACTATCTTAGCCAGAATTGCTCTGTAAGTCGCGTTTGTGGTTTGAAAAATGGCTGCGTGTCCAGTTACGCAGCGCAGCGCTACGTTTATATGAAATAGAGCTGCAAAAACTTCGGATCACTATCGATAGTATCGATGTTTTAACTTCTTTTTGAAAACATCGATTTTTTTTAACTATCGATGTTTCTAGAAGATATTTAATCATTAAAAAATTTATTTGGTGCTGATTTGGGGTAAGCAAGAAATATAAAAACTAAAGCGTAATAAACTCATATTTTTTTAAATGTTAGCTGAATTTTAATTGGCGTTGGTAAATTCGTGGAAAAGGCAGAAAAAAAATGCAGTTTTGCTCATAATTCCAATTGCGTATGGCCTCCATAGTAGGAAGGCTTAAATCTCAAATTGGAAACCAAAGAAGGCTTCAGTATGTCGGCTATTCTAATTGACTGAATTGAACAAAGAGTGTTGGAGTATGAAAGACGCACAGTCACGAGATTTGGCACCTTGCTTGACCCTCGATTCAGGAAGGAGGGCTTTCTTTCACCTCTAATGTGTCAAAAGCCACGAAGTTGCTGGAAAACGGTGTAACTCTTTTAAACAAAAATGCACATCCTGCTCCTGAAAACACCGAGCCGCCAACACGAACAGAAAGTCCAACCCATAATTAGCCACTGTTTCAATTTCTCAAGAGGAATATTGCTAAAAAAATGAGGACGATAGTCCTAATCTTCATGAAGATTGTAAAGCTCGCATACTGTAAGTTAAAAAATGATAACGAATCACTGCAAGCTTGCTGCAAAAGAACTGTTATGCATTCCAGCGACTTCAGTTGAGATTGAAAGAATTTTTAACAAAGCTGGAATTGTTCACTAAAATCAACAAATGTGGACAAAGTCATTTTTATGCGTAAAAACAATTGGTTAATAAACGAATATATAAGGATGGTTGTTGGAATCATCACTGGTCATTACTAATGGGAATACTTATATGCAGTAACAATGAACCTTCCAACAAATGGATTCTGCCGAAGCTATCGATCCGAGGAGGTCATCGTAGTTATCGAGTATTTTCTCAACTTATGTTCAGGATTGGCAAGACTCAGGCAACATTATCTGCATAAACACTTTTTCGGTTATCTTTGAGCTTGTCAAAAATATGCGAAATTCAATGCTTTATAAATAAATCTAATTCGTTCTACTTCTAGAATAACGGTCGACATGGAGCATAAACTGTATCACTGTAAGTGTCTCCACCAGGATCTAAATGAAAACCCCACTAAAAACTAACCTAACCTAACATAGTTTTTATTTCAATCGGAAATAATTCTTGATTTTTATTTACGCTGTAATTAAAATGCCTACGCTGACTAGGACACTCCAGAATTTTTGAAGATGTTCCAGTAGACTTCAGGCGCCCGGACTACGCAGTCCCGCCTACTGGACTAAACAATCACTTCCAGACAAGGATCTCCTCAAGGGAAGAGTGGGAAGAGGATTCGGTCCTGATCTCTTATTCTGATGCAGCAGCCATCTACACTGATGGCTCCAAGCTGGATCTGAAGGTAGGAAGTGGGGTTTACTCACAAGAACTCTCACTTAGCCTTAGTTTTCGTCTTCCAGATCTCTGTAGCGTTTTTCAAGCTGAACTAACAGCAATAAACGAAGCTGCAAGATGGCTGATCGATTCTCTTATCAGTCAGAAGGTGGTAACAATATTTTCTGATAGCCAAGCGGCTATTAGAGCACTAAATTGTGATAAATCTACTTCGAAGATTGTTATGGAATGTAGACGTACTCTTAATGAACTGGCAAGACGTTACGTCACCAATGTTGTATGGGTCCCAGGCCACAGATACATACCGGGAAACTGTGCTGAAGATGAATTAGCTAGGGAAGGAACTTTGCTGTCTGCAATTAGTACAGCCCGTAATGCGGGCATTCCGCTATCTTCTTGCAAACTCTGGCTGCAGAATAATTTTATCGAACGGGCAAATATAACATGGTCTTTAGAGCCTTCTTGCAGGATAGCAAGACATATCTGGCCTGCGCTAGACAAGCGTAGATCTCGCCCTCTTCTTCGCTTGGAGCGTCCACTGCTCCGACATGTTATTGGGGTTCTCACCGGGCATTGCCTGATGGGAACCCACGCCACTAGAATGGGTTTGCAGTCAAACGACTACTGTCGTAGCTGCCGGGATGAGGAGGAAATCGAAAGCGTGGAACACTATCTATGCCACTGCCCCGCTCTGGCGAGGGCCCGTCGGTGCTCGTTCCTCCATTATTCTTTTGAATGTCTGGCTGAACTGGATTCCGCCAGTATCTATGACTTTGTGCGCTTCATCAGGGCTACGAAGTGGTTCCATTTCTAAGGTAAGAGGAGGGACCTACGGAGTCTCTAATTTGGCAACACAACGGGCCCATGGTGGCCTAAGTGTGCCCTTTTCCTGAGGGATGAGGGCAGCTGAGATAACCTAACCTAACCTAACCTAAGCTGACTAGTTCACTAAATGAGTAGTGCTGAATTGGAACTTCCTTATGCTACTAATACCCTGCTACGGCAAAAAATGATGCAAGATGGACTACCTAAAATCTAACTAATAAATTAATTAATAAATAATAAGAAATAATGGATACATACATATATGTGTGTGTACAATGTATTGTACATATTTTTATTATTTAATACATATAAAAAACATAGATATGATATTAACAATGGGTAATGCGGATCAGGGTGTGGGTGTAGAGACTGTGGATAGCGGATTACAGAAACGAAAACAGAGTCTCGATATCAATAAAAAAAGAAGGCAATAAAGCTGCATCCTTAGTTTGGCTTCGGTGTCGTCAAATTATTGTGATTGTTGCGTTTAGAATAAAAATGTGCTTGTGTGTGTTGAGTCTATGGGGGGGTGGTGTGATGATGCCGTTTGAGATGTTTACCAAGTGCCTGGAGCTGGTGCCAAATTCACAGAGGTCGCTGAGTTAATGTGTCCGTCTAATGGAGCAGTATGGATAGCACCACGAGTCTTTGCCACATAAACACCTGGACCATG
>JAPVRG010272316.1:12210-22763 GCA_029783565.1 Rhagoletis cerasi
AAGAACAAAAATTGGCTTTTGCACCACGATAACGCCCCTGCTCACACATCGTTGCTTGTGCGCGACTTTTTGGCCAAAAACAACACACTAATGATGCCGCAGCCACCGTATTCCCCAGATCTGGCCCCCTGTGACTTTTTCATGTTCCCTAAACTGAAGAGGCCCATGAAAGGACGACGTTACGCTTCTCTTGGCGAGATAAAGACGGCATCGAAGGAGGAGCTGAAGAAGATAAAAAAAAATGATTTTTTGAAGTGCTTCGAAGATTGGAAAAACCGTTGGCACAAGTGTATAATATCTAATGGGGATTACTTTGAAGGGGACAAAATAGATATTCATGAATAAATAAATAATTTTTGAAAAAAACAAAATTCTTTTTGAACACACCTCGTACTGAAAATAATCAACGTCAAAACTGTTCAATGCCTAATGTTTTTGGATAGCTTCTATGATGTAATCAATGCGCGAATATTCGAGCCTACTCAGTATTCAAAAAATGCCTACGATTTTATTGCCTCAAAAACTTATTTGAAAATGTTTACTAGAACTTACCGTTAAGCAGAGTTTTTCTTTCTAAATGTGCTGACAACTATTTTCTCCTCTGTAACTCTCCAAATTTTAAATTCAACCCCTCGTCAGCCACCGCCCCCATGAGCCCCATGACTTCCCCCCTCCTCCCTTGACGTTGTTGGGCGTCTTGACTTTCCTATCACCCCCCTTTACTTATTGAACACTTTTACAGAACACCCTGTACATGTAAAGAAAACTGGTACAGCACTGGTATAGTACTGCAGCAGTATTTTCGGTTTATTTTTCGGCAGTAGTGAGTATTTCAAACGGTCACTGCATAGAAAACGCACATTTTCAGCAGTTTTTTTTTTGTTTCCAAACTACGAACTGTCAAGCATAACACCCAAGCAAAAAGCTCAGTGCCGTTGAGTGGTGTTACCTAACTTTATGACTATAGTTCATTCCTCTAATCCATTAAAATGAGCAAAAATATGATATTTTTCCTTGTACCTCTGCCGGTACAAGTTCATATTATATATGTATGTATGAAACTATGTGGATTATATGGTATTTACCTGCTTTACAATTATCCAATTTAAAATCATTTAAAAAATTAACACACGATTTAAAGCAGTTTTTTACAACTTCGGCTTGTATTAAACACATCTGAAAACCAAATAAACAATTATCATCACGGCACTTTGACAGTGCGGTGCGAGCGAATGAAAACAAAGAGGGATTAAAAAAACGGAATCTAGTCAAGTATTATATTCTCTTCACACTATATTCAGTTATAAAAAAAAGTGCGTTTGAAAATTCGACTTTTGGCCGCCTAAATCGGCCGAATACCCCTATGTGCCACGGTTCGGCACGATTCAAGTGGTTCAATTTTTTTTATACTAAGTGATACAAATATTAAAAAACTATGACAGAGACTATACATATTTAAAAACAAAAGGCTTTTTTATTGAGAACAAATTCAAATATCCACATATACGAGGATAATCCGTCGTTTTTTTTTTATGTTACACTATGGTTTTAGAAAATTTAATATTTGTTAAGGTAAACAACATCGATATATAAAAATTTCGCCAGATACTAATGATATAACAGCAGATTTTCTTCACTACTGAATGCTAATGCAACATCGTTTGAATTTGACTTTTGCCAATGTGCATGAATGCCTCGATATCCCGGTATGTCACATGCCGCTCCATCTGAATCATTTCTCGCACAGCATCGATGTTTGCCACAACAAGAGCAGTTGATGGCCAACTTTCACGGTATTCATCACTGAGGCTGACGCATTCACGCTTAAATTCTGCAAACCAGTCATAAACAATGTTTTTGATGGTTAGTCATTAACAAAATCCGTATGAAGCCGTTCCAAGCTTTGTTTTTGAGTTAAGCGGCACTTAAATGCGTAAAAAAATCACAAAATTGGTTTCTTTGAGATGCTGTTCAATCGAATATACTTTGGATTTTCATCTGTCAATGTTGTTTACCTAAACAATTTTTCAAAATCATAATGTGGCATTCAAAAAGAAACTCCGTCTAATGGTCGTTTCCAAATACTTTAAGTGTTATCCTCGCTTATCAAACCTTTGCTTTGTAAATTTAAAATTTATTTAAAGGAACTTTTAATATTGAACTGGTATCCATACTTGAAGGGCACTCTTATTTAAGTAGTTTGTAATAAATTATATAAAATATTTCTTTTTTTTTAAACACAATAAGGCGAAATTAAAAAAAAAATTGAATCAAATTTTTTAAAGTTTGGGCGAGATATAGTATGTCTAGTTAAGTACACAAAAAATGCATATTCAGAACTTTGAATTGACACTTAAAATCTTGGCTGAGGGTTTGTTGCAATCAAAAAAAGGTTAGCAGTTTGACCAAAAGGTAACAAAGTTGTGTATTACAAAACTTGAAAACTGCTGCAGTAGAATTTTATTTTGAACCGAACCGAACCATTTTTTAGAGTGGTTTTCAGTTCGGTTTTGGCATTTGAAAATAAAAACGGTTCGGTTAGTGGTTCGGTTCGAAGCCTGAAAAAGGCGGCGGTTCGGTTCAAAAACCGGTTCTCTTCAAAACCGGTTTGCAGTCCTGGTTCTAACCAAACGTTTATTTTTTACGCTGCTTGATAAAAGTTGTAAGAGAAGGATATTGATGTAGAGAGTAAAATAACTCTTATCAAACAACGTAAAAATAAACGTTGGGTTATAACTCTTTTCGGCGAAATAAAAAATATTTCTCATCTAATAACTGTTATGGAGCAACGTTCTGTTTTATGTAACGTCACGTCAGCGCATATGCTTGTTTATATCTTTAAATCTCTACTATAAATTTTTGTCATTTTTTTGTACTGGGTCATTCCATGTAAAAGAGGAAAACGACATTAATTTTAAAATGCCTTAATTATCCCTATTTAAGTGGTAATCCCTGGTTTAATGACTACATATCATTAATCTGTTGAAAAGTATTAAAAAAATAAAAAGAAGCCGTAATTTTTGTCTATGGAAACTTTTAATTCACACATATTTACTTTACACGAGTCACAAGGATCTGTCCCACCAGTCACAGTTTTGAATATTTTTAAAAATTTCTATGAAGATTATATCTACCTAATTTTTTATGAAAATGAAAGCGTAATATATTTATATATGTATATATATATATATATTACATTGCAAAAAAAATCTGGCTTGAAAATTTGGTTTTTTTTGCTTAAATTTGTCTTTAAGTGCACAAAGGTAAAAAAAGGGATTTTCAGTGTCCCATCAGTCACATTCATTCAAACAATAGTTTCAGAAGAATAGTTATAGAATTTAATAAATTAGGTAATTATCTATTTTAAAAAATATCTTTCCCTGTTGTATACGTTCCGACGGCATAAATATAAATCACAATTGATCACATTCTGTAGTCAAATGTCCCACCAGCCTCAATGGAATGGCCCTACTGAATAAAAGGCTATATAATTACTATGCAAATATAGAAAAAAATTTTAAAATTTGACTTTTGCATTTTATTTTTTAACACGTCAGGTGAGACTAGAAATGCTCATATGTACCTGCCGATAGAGGCTCTGCCACATACAGCTTTCGCGTCGCTTTGGCGTTGTTTCTTTATGACAGCAACGCAGGTAGCGCAAGTGTTGCTATAATGTATGCTCTGACGACGAATGTTTTTCGATTTTGAATTTGAAATTTAAAATTAAAAAATATTCAAAAATTTTTCATATTGAAGCATTTTGTCGTCGCGGCTATTATTTGTCTTTCCTTGTGCATTATTTTTTGTGTTTATTAGTGAAAAAGTGAATTATTACATCAAGAGATTGTCAACGCACGCAAAACGGCAAGAGTTAACCAGCTTGCGTGTTGTTTTGGCGTCAGCGTTGCCTATGTGAACAGCTTCATATAAACGTATGCATTTATTTTAGCTGTCAACGCAATACCCACGCCAAAGCAGCACGAAAGTTGTGTGTGGCAGAGCCTTATGGTGATTTCGTTTCTCCCAAAAAATGTTGCCCTTCCATGGTGCGAAATATGTTTGATGTTGCACTCAACCCCGTAAAAGTGCAAGTTTTTGCCTACTTACCCTTGTCTAGCTCACGTATTTCATAATATTTTCGTTTTAAGCAACCATCTGATTTTCAGGGCAACATCTCCCCTGCCAAAGCTTCAAAGGGCAGAGAATGTGCCTTTTTTGCCTTACTAGAGTGCGAAATTTTAAGAAACGAACACAAAATTTTCTCACCGGTTTGCCTTTATTTTACAATCGAACACGGAAAGTGAAAAGGGCAATCAAAAGGCGACATTTTTTGTTAGAAACGAAATCACCATAAGTTAAAAAGGAATGGAGCTATAATTCTGCACCGAAAAAATATATTTTCGATACACTAAATTTAATTTCCACAAACCACTACCAATGCTGTAGGTTTAAACGAAAAGTATGCAGCTAATTTTCGTTCAGCATGGATAATAATATCAATCAGTAAAAACAGCATTAAAAGGACTTGCAAACACAAAGTATGCATATACGGCTAGAGAAATTTCTGTAAAAAAATTTTGATTTCAATTTAACAATAACTGGAATAATTGGAAGCACATACTTTTAAACAAGTATTATTTAAGACAATTTTTAAAATGACTTTTGGCGAGAGAGAATAGCTTCTCATCCCACTGTGCGTTGTCGATTTTAATAACTATTGGCAAATGTTGAAACATCTTCAGCATCGGCTAAGTTAAATTGTTGATATTGATGTTGACCTGAAAAAAAACTTGGTAAAAAAAGTTTCATTGAAAAAAAATGCCAAGGATATGTATTTATGTCCTTCAATTTATAGATAAACTATCGTCGTCATTGCAATATAGTTGCACAATACCGATTTAGAGTTGAAGTGACGTTGACGACAACAGCCATAATAGGGCCGATTTAGTACTTCAAATACAAAATTATTTAAGTATGTATGCCTATCACTGGTATGTATTGAAGATATGTGAACTGGGAAAATCGAATTTTACATACTTTACTAAATTATATATGTACATTCATATGTGTATATTATGTGCATACATACATACATAGGTGTCCAATATCAAAGTGATTGCATGCCATTCGGAAAATTAAATTAGATCGCAAAATTCGCTGTAATTGTGGTTTGGCTTTCCGAATAATTGATTGTCATTTGTTTAATATCCCCAGGCTATGGGATCAATTCTCTGCCGTTTGTATTTAAAACCGTTAGCACAGACCTGAAACTACCGATAATGTTAAGCATATTCTATTTCAAACGAATTGCGTTGCTTAGTGAATATGTACATACATTAGGGTGGGCCAATTTGTATGGGAGACTTTCTCGACTAAGCGAGTATAGCTTAAATTTTTTATAAAAACATGTTTCAAGGGGTTTCTTCGTAAGAGGAATCCATTTCTGGACTTATCTTTCTCTTAAAACATCCACCAGAGGGCGCAACTGTGAAAATTTTCAAAAAAGTACAACTGCATTTCCTTCATGCAACTAAAATTCAATCATGATACATATGTATTTGTGCATAAGAAATAACATCCCAGTGGGGAAAATTAATGTTTGGTAATGCATAAAGTAATGGATAGCCCTTATACACAAGAAGATGCACGAATTTCTCTACAGCGATGTTAAACGAAAGTAAAAACCCGCTGGTGGTTGTAGAGGAAGAGAAGGTTTTCTCTGCGATAAAAAGACAAGGTGCAGAAGGACTTGGCTTCACTTGGCACAGAAGATAAACTACTGGCGTGCTTTTTTGGGCTTTGCGACAATCGCAAGAAGAAGAAGAAGAGGAAACCTAAATGGAAAAATTTTTCTTTTCACAAGGAAAGATAAATGCTAATTGTTGTTGCTTTAAAATGCGTGAAAAAATTCATGATACAAATTCTATTTACACAGATTATTCACGTATAATAACATACATAACTTTTACATGTAAATATTCAATGTGTAACCTCACCAGCCGTCACTCAAGCAGCAGCGCAAAATTCCCTTTAAAGAAGAAGCAATATAAAACTTAGATACTATAAGAAATGAAATGCGAGACGTTTCGAAATTTTTATTTTTACTTTTCTGCGCAACATCAGCTAAGCCACAGCCGGCATCTATTTCGTGGCTTACCCAGTCGGCGCTTTCGAAGAAGCGGCGTTGGCGGCATTTCATTACGGTTACATTCAATTTTAATAATCAGTCCAGGCTGTACACACGTTGGCACTCAAATTGGTATGCCACAAACTATTGCGACATGAAAGAGCTTTCAAATCGAACACATCACAGGACACTTTTCAACCACATTCGTTGATGTCCAGTCTAGTCGGCGCGCGGCGGCTGAAAATGTCCGCAATGTGGTTTACTGTCTGTTGATTGCCGTCATGCCCCCCTGTGTCGACACACGAAATTTTTCACAGTGTATTTCCATACCACTTTCGATTGGCTTCAATGTCTGCCTCAGATTAGCCAGTTCCCCACTTTTGTATCGGTGGCATCGCAATAGGCGAATTGTTCAATTGGCACCCGATTTATTGGTTCGCATTAGTTTTGTGCCTTTCATGCTCAGTTGGCTGAAATTCTATCGCCATTATAAACATTATTTTGTGTTTATTTATTGATACATAGATAGATGCTCATTTGCATCCATTAAAGCTTAGTAGCCGCATTGCATTATTTTTAGGTTTATTAATGCGTCAATCGGTTAGGACGCCGAGTCAGAAATGACAGTTTTATATTATATATTATATATATTTACATCTCAATATTTTTTTTGGGATGAAATATTTTTGAAGTGAAACTTCTTACTCGAGTCCGGAGAATGTTGCGTTAAATATTTAACACCAAGTCATAAAATCTGTATCGTTCGTTCGATTTTTAAAAATGAGGTGTCACATGAAAGGCCTTGTCCTTTGGGTGTGACATATAGCTCTAGTTCCTTAAAAGGAGTTGCCACGTGTTAGAAAATCGAATTCAAAATTTCTCTGCCGCAGAGGGTTGCGTTAAATAAATCAAAATGTGATAATTACCTCGGCTTTCCATGAGAGTGAGTTAGATTAAAATAAAAAAATGTTTGCATTAAAAAAATGAATTTTTTATTTTTTATTTTTTTATTAACTTCACAATGTTCAATTTTTTTGTTTTTCAACATGAATAGTTGTCAAACTTTATGGATCACGCTGTAAAAATTTTATAATGGAAACACCAAAACTTTAGAAGCTACGAGTTTTTTCATGCCTGCGTACATAAAGTTTCAGCGCGCAGGTATGCGCTGCCATAATTATGCACATTTAGATACCTTAACTGATTTTCTCCGACAAATAGTTCATTTACTGCAAACAATTGAAAAAAAATATTTCTCCGTGAGTTCAAAATTTCGGGAATTTTTTTCGAGATTTTTGAATATCATGACGAAATAAAAAAATAGGTGTCTTCTTTTTTTCGATAAAGAATTTAAAAAAATATTTCACCCCAAAAAAAATATTGAGGTGTAAATATTTTATGGAATGAAATTTCAGGGCGATAGCTAAATAGTGTTAACATTAATGATGTAAATGGATATGTATTGCAATGCATTTTTTAAGTCGGAACGACTAAAAAAAACTTTCGAAAGCCATAGGCAGAGTAAAAGGAATTAAATTGGCTAATTTTAACTAATTTAAATTTAGTTGAAATTACACATCGGGGCAGCCATTTTAAGGCCTCAACCAAATAATGCCCAAACGGTAAGATCTATACTCGATAGTCAAATCCAAAGCGTATATTGTTCCACATCAGAATTGTTTTTTATAGTGAGCTAAAGCGTACACTTTGTGGTAAGAAATTAATCATCTAACATGAAATTCAAACAAGCATCTAGCACTTTTAACCTTTTTATTTCGTCCCTTATTTGAAGCAGCTCATTAAAAATGACAGCTGAAGGATTAAAATGTTCAACAAAAGTGCTAATCTGAGGAGTTTACTGAAGATCATCTAAGAAACTAAAACTTCATATATATAGTTATGTATATTTAAGTATGTACACCGACACTTTCCCAAAATTTCCGCTTAATATTTTTGTAGAGAATTTCAACCCTCTTAACTGCCCTTTTTAATGAACTTAAGCTTAGAACACATTGAAAACGACGGGCTACGGACCACAGCTGTCAAATTATTTTAACACGTACTCTTATGTAGATAATTATTTTGGCGGCGCCAGAGCTACACCACAACCGTGGTTGTGGCCAGATTAGATCTATTTCTATTTTTCGAGCGACAGATAAGGTTCTTCCTCTTCTTTTATGTCAAACTCATACAAATTCATGATGTCGCTGCCGCGTTCAAAAAATTCATGTCGCCATCGACAAAGCGTTTATATAATGAAGATAACAACTTGGTAGCTGTGGTCCGTAGCTCGTTGTTTTCAATGTGTTCGGGCTCTGACTCCATCAAAATAAGAGTTAAAAAGGCGAGTTGCGTTAGGAGTTAACGGAGCAAAACATTCCATGGAAAAACTGTCTCGAAATTTTACAAAAGATCCCTGAAGGCAGAAATCATGTTAGAATAATTGAATTCCTGAACAAAACGTATAAACTATAACCCACTGTAAAGATAAAATTTTATGAGAAAGAGTAAAACCCTCGTTGAGTGTTCGAGAGAAGGATTCTGCGGAAATATTACGGGACTTTGCGCGTTGGCGACGGCGAATACTGCAGACGATGGAACGATTAAAACACAGCGGCTCCGCTGACCCGGCCATGTCGTACGAATGGACAAAAACGCTCCAGCTCTGAATATCGACGCTGGTAACAGAGGAAGAGGAAGGCTTCCTCTGCGAGGGAAAGACCAGGTGGAGAAGGACTTGGTTAAAAAAACGAAACGACCGAAGTGCTTTGCTGGACCCGGCCAGAGTCAATAAGAAAAAGAGCAAAATCCTCACAGGGTTTTATGGTCGCGTATGCGTACAGCCGGTTGGACCTTAACCAAATAAAGCCCAAAGCAAAAACACTGAAATCATTCCACGGTGTTTTTAATGAAATGTGATTTCGTTACTTTGAAGTCAATCGTCCGTGATGGGGAATATTTTAAGTATGATAGATGAAATCAAGGAACTGTTAACGCAGAAAGGAGAACATCCGTTTGGCGCTAAAGCAATGTTGACAATATTATCGTCACACGCAACAAACATGCGCAATCATAAATTGCAGTTCAACGGAGCGTATGAGCAACATTACAAAAAAAAAATTAAATACTCATTCACATCTTCGTTGTCTAAAATACACACATATTCTGCCGGAAGCGGTGTGGAAGTGTGCGGTAGACGTAAAGCTGGGTATTGTGTTTTTCACGTGAAAATTTCTCTAGACGCCTAGCAACTATTTGGGAGGACTTTTTAAATATTTTGAACATAGAATGTGTTCCTGGCATCGTTTCCCATCAGATTCAGTTCTTTTCACGCCTTTAACATGTTTCTAAGCGACGTAATATCCTTGACAACATTTTTCACCGCAAAATGTTGCCAAAGTCTGTGAAAATGTTGTAAAGGTTATAGCGTCGCTTAAAAACATGTTCAAGGCGTGAAAAGAACTGAATGTGATTGGAAACGATGCCAGGAACACATTCTATGTTCAAAAGATTTAAAAAGTCATCCCAAATAGTTGCTAGGTGACTAGAGAAATTTTCACGTGAAAAACACAATACCCAGCTTTATATGATAAAATTGATTTTGTAGACGTAAGTGGTGAAGAAGCAGGAACCTCGGCAACGGCAGCAGCTACTGTAGAGAGTGAGTGTGTTCCAATTAGCGATTCTTCACAAGCTGCTGCCAACACTTCAGCTCATAAACCGTCAGCGGAACAAAAGCCAATTGCATCAAAAAATTATATTACAATATTAATGAACTCAGGGCAAGATTCTTTGGAGTGCTTTAAGCAAGTGGTGATACCACCTGTAAATTATAAATTTCCTTCCAGTGTTCCCCGAAATCTCAGATTTCAATATAACTGCTTATGTAGACGGCAATGGCATGCATATTCAAAAATAGAGAATGCAGCATATTGCAAAATTTGCGTATTTTTTCACCCCTAAGTCGGTGGCGTTGGAATGCAGCCTCTTGGTAAGCTAATGACAGATTTCTATTGATATATTCAAATAAAAAAATACAATTCATTACAGGCCAATTAGTTGCACACCCATTTTCTAATTGGAAAAAGGCAACTGAAGTTTTTGAGAAACATGCGGGGTTAAAATACCATCAAAACGCTGTACTCAATTTAAATGAACGAGGGGCTCAGCAAAAATATTGCAGAAAACCAAAAGCTTCTAATACCTGTTATCCAAACTGTTTTATTATGTGGTCGCCAAAACATTGCTTTGAGAGGAAAAACGGACTCGGGCTCCCAAAGCGATGGCCATGGAGGCCATGAAGGAAATTTCCGGGCTATATTACTATTGGTGAGCCTTAACACTAATGACTTAGCAACTAGCTTGACAACACCTCCTAAGAATGCCACATATTTAAGCCCACAAATCCAAACCGAAATTATAG
>JAPVRG010272321.1:0-11195 GCA_029783565.1 Rhagoletis cerasi
ATTATTTATAAAGCGGCTGCTAAACTCGGCTTTAACTGTTTTTCCAGCACATTTCTAGGTACATCGAGCAAATACATTGGCCTGTATGATGAAAACGTCTCTGGGCCACCTGTGCCTTTGCTTACCTGGCTAGATGTTAGCCTATGTCTTTTTCATAACTCGTGAAATAATCTTTCAAGAAATCATGCGTTAAAAATATTGGGCAGCATCCGAAGGCACTTTTCCGTTATTTCTTTAAGGACTTCAGGAGCTTTCTTATGAAGCTATTACTTGCTAATTTCAACTCACGTTTTGTTTTATTTAAAAAAAATGGCTGTGTAACGATCGATATTACTGTCATCTTAAGGTCAAGGGCGCCTAATAAACTCCTTCAAAGATCCCTTGATTAGCAGGACATCGGACAATATTGTTTTAACGAACTATCCAGACAAAAACTTGTACACTCCGTTTTCCCCAAAAAAAGAACAGAAATAAATACTGTCGTCTCAAAGTTTCTGAGGCTTTATTTGCACAGACGACTCCAAAATGAACCTGTTGCCCGCTATTATTGCTTGACTCTGAACATTTCTGACGTCTTCTCGATACAGCATCGCATTCGAGAAGCAAGTGCTTAGAAGTTTCCACAGCATAGTCACATAAACGACATGAATCGTTCAACCGAATTTTGAGTTTAATGACTTCGTAATTAGCAATGACCAGCTAGAATTTTTTAGAATTCTTTATTGTTAGTGGTGCTAATCAGTTTATCAAATCTTTTCCTATTATACCCTCCGTAGCTTCCTTGCCTAGGGCTAAGCATTTGTCTGGCTCCAGTGCAGTTTATTCATTTTTCCCTCTTATCCAAGCCACTCTTTCATAGTGTGTGGTTCTAATTCGACGAAGAGTTCAGGCCCTATTGGTTTATTTGCTGCATCCTTACTGGCAAGCCTGTCTGCCTCCTCATTTCCTTCTACGTTTGCTTCTTTGCTCTTGTTGCCACATAGTCCAGAGGAAACATACAGTGTTTTTTGCACTTAAAGCATTAAGCTTCTCTACGCCTTAAATAACCCATGATAGCTTTTTTTATCGTTGGTAATAGCGGTGAGTGTTGCTTGACTGTCAGGATATTTATGCTCTCATTGTAAATTTTTCATTGAAGGTTGATCTCTACACGGAGCATCACCGTTTAGGAAATGTTTGGCAGCCCTCCCACTGAAATCAAATTATTGAATCTACGAGTAGGCACTCAGATGCTTTCGAGCTCAAGAATCTCCAACATTGCCTTCGTTTTCGCGACATGTTTTCTCGACTACATCAAACATGTCTCCCCAGATTTAACTCTGCTTGGGTGGTTTCTTATGGGAATGGGGATCTCGGTCTTTAGCCAACATATTCTTGTCCCTACACCTTTTGGTATATGCCCGAAAGGTATTTTCTAGAGTCGTCTGGTTCCAAGCCGTTTTGATGCCTAGTTCGATCTTCAAACTTCTATCAAAGACTATTATTCTAACCAAGCTTTCTCTCTTAGGCTTGGCAATGCTAATCGTGCTTTTGATTTCGTCCCGCGGTCTGTTTAAGAGGCCCCTCTTTGTGATCTGCTCTATTAGTTACTTTAGGCAGTTGCGTCTGGTCGAGGATGACTTCTAAGGCTAAGTTGAGCCAAGTGTGTATAGTGATAGAACGATACGAGTACCGAGTACAGAATATCGATACTTTTTATGAGTATTGAGTAGTATCGAGAACCCGATACTTTTTGACAAGTACTGAGTAAGTATCGCGAATACCAAAAAGTATCGTCGTGTTAAGAACTTTTTTAAGTAAAAAAATTATTTTAAATCACATACAAAATTTCATTCTTTCAATTACATTGATAAATGTTTAAAAATTACCCAATAAAGATTGTGGCAAATGTTCGAAAATTATCTTCGATATCCAATACGAATGTCATGAAAATTAACATAACGCTAATTACTTCAATACTTTCATAACACAAAAAACCCAAGTTCGAGTAAAACGGCTTTAAAATTTTGTATTTTGTTCTAGTGAACTACAGGTAATCGGTTGTAAGACAATTAGCTATTCTGGCAACTATCTTGAAAGCTCTTTTCTGTCTTTTGGAAGGCTATTTGAAAAATCTGCTAGCGAGGAGGTCTTAGCGTTATTCTGTTTGTCTTTTAGCAGGTAAACTTTCTAAAAATTAAATTAAACTAACAAATAATTTTCTTTTCAACACAATAAAAACTAAAATTTAAAAGAAAATTATATAAAAAAAAATTAAATTAAAAAATAGAAACATTTTCAAAACAAGTTTCTAAAAATAAAATTAAATCAAAAAATTAAAAAAAACTTAAATTAAAAAAGGAAAAAAATTAAATTAAATTTAAAAAATTAAATAAATGTAAAAATTAATTTAAATTAAAAAAATATTTTTCTTTAAATAAAATCTAAAATTTAAAGGAAGCTAATTAAAAAATTATTTAATTAAATTAAATAAAGAAAAACAAGTTTCTAAAAATAAAATAAAATAAAATCTAAAAATCAAAATAAAATTAAATTGAAAAAGGAAATTATATTGAAATAAAACAAATAATAAAATAAGTTTTTAAGAATAAAATGAAATTACAAAAAAAAACCTTTTTAAAACAATAATTTCTGGAAATTAAAATTTCTAGAATAAAAATTAATTACATTTTAAAAAGAAAAAAAATAAATCAAAAAAAGAAAAAAAGCGCAAGCAAAATGATATACATCTCCATTTGGAATGTCTCAAGTGCTTTCTGTCAAAAAAATAACAAAAGTCTTTCGAACTATTTTGCTTACTGTCTTTCAATTGTCTTACAAAAGACTTTAAACTACCTTATCCAGAATTTCCCTGTTATCTGCGCTGTGAATTCGAAATCCAGCCCATTCTCGAAGAAAATTTTTATGAAAAAGAGCCTATATTTCCTTTAGACTCTTAAGTTTAGAGAATGGGCTTCACATTTGTTTCTCGTTTTCTAAATTTACATTTAATTTTCAAAGTGTTTTTAAAAAGTTTAAATTAGCTTTTTGCTATAAATAGTCAGTTTACGCTTGTAGAAGTAAATTTATTGCCAGTTTATCTTAAATACTTTAAAAATGGTTGGTAGATAAGATTTCAACTTTTAAAAGCAGAGTCTATTCAATTTACAAATAGGAAGAGGTCATACAAGCTAAGCAATCTGATTTTTGTTTTCTTTTCGTGTTGGCTTTGAAAATACTTGGAAGTACGAGTATCATCGATACTTTTTTACAAATATGAATACTGGCATCGATTCTTTTTAAGAGTATTCTATATGAGTACTAGAATCGATACTTTTCTAAAAAGTTCTATCACTAAGTGTGTATGGTGCACGCCAACCGATAGAGCATAATATCCGATCTCTTCATTGTTTTAAAGATGGTTCTTGTGGACCTTGGCCCTGCTTCATATGTTTGAGACCATTGGAGTGACTATCATTGTGTACATCCACCGCAGGATATAGGGGCTGTAATCTCCGGAATTGCCTTAACACTCTGGATTTTGTTACAGCATACTCTACGTGCTTCGTCCATAACATTTTGAAGTCGAAAGTGATCGAGAGCTTTTTTACTGCGAATCACATTTCCTGCTCTATTCCTCCCAAACATTCAGCCTGCCTGAGAAGTGTCTCTTCCAGGGTTGATATTCACAACCACTATCAGATGGTATTTCCAAATTTCCCCCAGCTTTATATCCCAAGTATAGAAAGATAGCATTACACCAATCCATCTACGGCTTAAAGTACATACATTACTTTTCTCTACTCGACCAACAGCCTCATGTCCCTTCAATGTCGTAGAACGTACATATATAGCGTTACCTCAAAATGCTGCTACTGCAGATCGTAAAAAAGACCTAGTGAACAGACGCCTTGCTGTTTCCCCGCAGGCTCTGAATCGGTCGACGTTTTCTTCTCCTACTTAAGCCACTGAAGAATCGATTGTACGAACGTTTTATCGCCATTTCCCTTTCATCTGTTCCTCTATCTAAGACCCTGTGAAGTCTGGCTACTTACAGAGTAGAGGAAATCCTTTCACAGAATTTCCTAAAACTGTTTCTCTTGGCTTTTCCAATTTCTTTGTTGTATATGGTTAGGGTTTACTAGTATTCATTTCAGTTCCAAGATCGCTTTACCTGGTTGAAGAGTTTCCTGACGGAGGTATAGAAGTTCCAATATGCCGCCTCTAGTCGGTAGCTCGATTCGTATGCGTCTATTATTGCAGCGCGCATTGTTGGTCTCCAATTCCACTCATCGCTCTGTTCTCACTCTGTTCTCAGTATTTTACATAAAACAACAATACTTGTATATATTTTTAATAAAAAATAATTTATTACAAATTACAAGCGAGTTACAAAATGCATATTATTGCGTTTATATCGTCACTAAAATTAATTACTAATAAATGCTGTTTAAATTTTATGTATAAAATAAATATTGAATTTTTTTTATTAAATTAAAAATACTAAATCGTTTATGGTTAAGGCTTCTGATTTCATTTATATTATATCTTTTTTTCCTTAACTGTAAACATACGGCGTCCACGTTACAGTTATCATACTTTTTCACATTAATCGTAAATTAACTAGGCTTGTGTGTATGTATGTATCAGTATAATGAATAAAAATAAAAAAAGACTAAAACAAATTAATCAAAGCACTTCAATGAATTTGACGAAATGCTTCAATTAATTTGTTATATATGAATATTATTCTAGTTGAATTAGTATTTAAGTAATTTGCTTTTAATATTATTGGCATAAAAAATGCTAAAATATTTTCGCACTAAAAATTATATAATTTAGTAAATCGATAAACGTTTATCAATAATGGAACTTAGTTGCAATGCTAATTTTTTAAGTAGCTATTTCAGAATTTAAGAGTTTTATTATTATATTTTAGTTATTTTGTGTTTGTTTTTATTTGTAGTTATTAGCTATGTATTTTATGTTGACACGACGTTATCAAGTAGTTAAATTAAAGTCGATTTTAAGGTTACCAGCAACTCTTTCACCTCCATATTTAGATAATTGCTGGGCGAGCAACTTGTACTCCCTTTAATTTGACTCAACGTTTCGAAACTAGGTATTATTATTTTTTTGTCAAAATATTTTTGAAACATACTATAGTTCAAAGCGAATTTATATAAGGTGGTGTTACTAGATCAGCTGATTTTGTGTATGTGTTTCGCCTCACGGCTTCTAATGTCACAATGAAAAATTTTGTTTGCATTTCCACACAAACTCTTACAGATTTTGACAGTTTACGCTGCCAAAGCAAAAATAAAATACATTTAAATTTTTGTTTTTGTACTCCTGCTATCACCTTATATTAATTCGCCTTGCTATAGTTTTTCACTTTTTGATTGTTTAAAAAAATTTTCTCACATTTGTTATGCCTCTTTTAATATTTACTATGCATTTCGTATAAATTTAAGCTATATTCTTTTATATTCTTTCGCAATGCTGTGCGATTTCATAATCGATTATACATACACATACTTCATCGATTATTATTACATTTTTAATTTTTTCTTTCAGTCACAGTAATATATTTTTTAAGTTAAACTATTACAAAAAGACGCCTCTTTAACTTTAAAGTTTTGTTGCACAAAACTTGCACTTCACCTATAACTTCTACATAGCTCTTAAGTTAACTACTGTTTCCTTATTTTACTCTCTACTACAAATTATTTACTTTATTCCTGCATCTACCGATCCCGCGATCACTTCTGCATGAGTAGTTAGTATACTTAAAAAAAAGTAAACGAAAAGATAATTACTTATACGCCACCGCTGCCGCTTTCGCCCATTTTTCTATTCGCCTACACCTCAATCCCAGAGGATTGTTTGCTGAAACTCCATAACACGATCCCACGGGAATTCGGGCGTCATATCGTCCCAACCGTAGCTCGCACCATCGACCAACGCCCGCTTCTGACGCAATTGGGCCACCTCTTCGTTGCGTTGCTGTGACGCAGCAGCTGCCAAATCGTCGCCACCTAAGTTCGCACTCGACGATGTTGTCTCGTCGATGCCACCAGCAACCGCTGCAGTATCAGCCGATTGTTGTGTGCTGGTATGCAACGATTTATCCTCGTCTTTGACCGCCTCGATCGGTGTTTCACCTTTGCGCTCATTGTTGCGCCCATAGATACCAGCTGGGAAATTATTAATCGAAGAAAGTGTATCCGGTCGATAGTTGCCAACGCTGAGCGATTGATGTGGATTAATGCTGCTGCCAGTGTCGGGTCGATTCAAATATTGATAGCCGCCTGGTTGGTGTTGGTTTGAAAAACTATTTTCCGTATGATAATTGCTGCTGCTAGTTGCCGCCAACGATGAAGTTGAGCTTGGCCGGCCATAGGTGTCTTTAACGCCATATTGTGGTACATTGATGTAGGCGCTGCTGCTTTGCGTGCCTGGCCGGTAGAATGGTTTCTGTAGTTGGTAGCGCTTGGGCGGTTGTGAGGATGGCTTGCGTACCGAGTAGCCGGGCTTCACGCACATCATGCCGAAGACGCGTATGCCGGGCACGCTGGCATACTTGGGCTGATCATGCGCCATGGGACCCTCTGTGCATGCGTGCATGCGACGAGAGGAAAGAAGAAAAAGAAAAGCGTTAAGAGTATGAGAATTAATAAAAAGTGTCTTAGCTTAATTAACTCATGAGTATCATATCCAGCTATTATCTAGCAATCTTGCGGAATTATACATTTAATAGTTTATTGTAAGTATTTGGAAAATTGCTTATTAATTGCGCCGTGCGCATACCATGTTTCCATGTTTTGTGTTACTCAGCGCCGGAAACTTACCCATTTTGAAATGATCCGGACACCTGCAGATGATTAGATAATGTGACTTGCCAGTGCGTATATTTTGCAGCGCTAATAATGACCAATCCTTGGGTGAGTTGCACTCACGCATCTCCGTTGTGGCCTCGCATGTCTTCGCCAAAGTAATTGCCTGCTTGAAAAGTGTGATGAAAAGGGAAAAAAGCGCACAAGTATTTTTAGTTTGTGGATCAAAGGAGAAAAAAATGTTAGTAATATTGAAGAAAATGTGAAAAAATATCGATTGTAGTGAATGTAACTTGTGTGTATGTGAATGAATGTGTTGCATCTGGTATAGCAGCTAATAAATAAAAAAGAATAGTTTTTCAACGCATAAACCTCACAGCTGTTGGAATTTAGCAGCTACACTAAGCTCCAAAAGCGAGTAGTGGTTTCTGGTGTAGAACCTACTAGCACCTTTTCCTAAAAAAATAAAAAATTTTGGTCTTGGCGCCAAAAATTATTATTTTTCCATAAAAGCTTGCTAAAACAAACTTTTCAACTTCTACGGTTTTAAGTGCTTAAAATTTATACACAACATTTTAACATTCTAGCTTGAAAATTGGGCTAGAAAAGACACTGCGACTTGAAATGTCTTTTGCATGGCTAAGAAGAGTTCCTGACCATGAATGCCCAAGTTGCCTGCGGCTTTCCTAATAAAACCTACAGTGAACTTGGTAGGCGACTTTTTAGTTCGGCTAAAGATTACTGAAACTTCACTACTCTTTGTCTGGCCAGCACCGGCAGTGAATGTGCTCTAAATGCTCATCGTTTTCAAAGCAGAGCGCTGCAGGGACTGTATTGTGACTCTGTGGTCATCAGATCAATTCGGTGCATATGAAAACTTAGTCGGTTATAACCGGTACGATATACATACCTACAGCAACCTGCTATCTTCTCTATTTAAGAGACTAGTATCCTTCTTATCAGAAGAACAGGCGAAGAGCTTTGAGTGTACTCACTTATTATTTATGACTCTTGAAGAAGACAAACTGAGGCCACAAAATGTTTCCGATCTCACAAAGACGGTTGAGGATCCTTCGCCCTGCCAAAAGTTGAAGCTTACCCAAGAAGTGTTTCACAAGTTTGGATTTAATCATTATATAATTTTACAATACATTCTTCTCATAACTCCTTTAAGAGCTCTACGAAATGTATTTAAGTTTCATGCAAACTAACCAAAAATTTGCACAAATTGTTACGAGGTTTACCAGAGTTCTTCTTCAAAAGCCTCTCGGGATTCGAAGACTATAAATAAATATGTACGTATGTGGAGGCAAAGCAACAATCGGCCCAAAAATTTGTTATACTATAAACATATGTGCATATATACTAGAAAATAAAACTAAGCCCGAATCAGTAAAAACACCATACCTTCATATTTATTCAAAATTTGTTTTGTCTCCTACAAAATAGATCTCTTTCAGTTTCTCACTAAAATCCATACTAAACTCATTTAATTTCTTATATCCACCGTGCGATATCGCCCTCAGTTCTCAGCAAATTCGCTATTATCTTCAGTCCGTTAATTTAAGTTTAAGAATAGCAAAGAATTGCAGGTTCCTACTAAAAGGAGGAAGCTATCAATTTGTCGGAATACTTTTTTTATGTTACCAGATAACTTTGGACCATGTCAACCGTTATTGCTCTGTAGCCAAATCCGCAGGAAGACTAATGGCGAAAGGCGAATTCACGCAAACTCACAGCTCGATAGCCTGAAGAAATGTAGTCGAAATGGAATGCATTCAAGCTTGTAGACGTTTAACACAACAGGAGTTGATAAGGTGAATGCATTAACTCTTATGCAGAATATGGTCAGAGAAACGCATTCCTGCCTATTGGAATTAAAGTGAGCTCTGCACAATCCGCAAGAAAAGCGACGCGACCATATACGCTAACAAACGCGGAACCGACCAGCCTCCTAGGTCACGGGTATAAGCTCTTATCAATCGTATCGTGTGTAAGACTGAAGCCCACCGTCAACGATGATTGGGCCTTAGACCAGGTAAACCAACAAAAATAATGGTCGCGAGAGGAAGACCGACACACACCATCTATTCGTCGATTTTAAAGCCGTTTTCGACAGCACGAAAAGGAGTTGTCTCTATGCCGCAATGTCTAAATTTGGTATCCCTGCGAAAGAAACCCACCAGCTTCATTAGAATTGGGAAGAACATTTCCGGAGGCAACTCACTGTAGTTGGACTTCTTTAATGTACACATACTCCTTTGGGTTGGTAATGTCGTACGAATGGATGTAAATGCTTCAGACTCGAAAATATTTAAAGCGATATTCGCTGGTGGTAGCAGTGGAAGAGGAACATCTTCTCCGCGATGGAGAGATCAGGTGGAGAAGGCCTTGGCTTCACTTGGCATTTCCCATTGGCGCTAGTTGGCACAGAAAAAAAAAACAACTCGCGTGCTTTATTGGAATCGGAAAAAATTGTTTAGGAGAAAAAGAATTTTACGTCATCTTAGATAGTGGCGATCAGAGAGAGATTTTACTCTAAGCACGACCATATCGAATCTATAAGCAAGCTTTAAAAGGCTTCTCACGCGGTCTATTTTCGCTGGCGATCTTTTTTACCGCTGCCTAAGTCTCACCCTCAGGTTAGGTGAAAGTGGTTGTCTCAGGCAAGGGACACACTTGGACAATTAAAAGGACAATCAAACAGTCCAAGTGTGTCCCTTGCCTGGGACAACCACTTTAACTTAACCTAAGGCTGACCCTTAGGCAGCGGTAAAATGATCACCACCGAAATTAAACCGCGAAAAAACTGAATGGAGGCTATTAATTTAGTCGGCGAAGCGCTGCGAGCCGATTGCAGTTTCGACTGCGGCTAATTTCGATGCCTGAGAGCTCAGGGTCAGTTAAGAATCGCAATCCAAAATGTTTCCATTTTAGCCTCGCAAAGGTTGGACAGTCTTATAGCAAGTGTTGAGATAATTCCACCTCATTTTCCATTTGACATTTGATACAAAAGGGATCAGTTGAGATTCCTAGTCTTACCGCGTGAATACCAATCGCACAATGGCCTGTCAGAACCCCCACCACTAGTGAGAGCTGAGGCTTTGCAAGCGTAAGGAGCTCCTTTGACCGTTCCCGTTCCACCCCAGGCCAGAAGCATCTGGCAGTTGCGCATGCCCTTGTGTTAGTCCAGCGCTCGCTGAGCTTGCACGAGGCCCAACCGTCCAAGAGTGTACCGGAGGAAATCAGAGGAGTCCTTAGTTGCTCCTTATCTGACGATAACGTTTCAAGGGTGCCTTGCCTTGCTAGGTCATCAGCCACGCAGTTTCCCGCGATGTCACTGTGACCCCGAACCCAAACTAGCCTTATTAAGGAGTACTACGACGCGATTGATAGACAGACCAAACATTCCCTTACCGATCTCGAGCGCACCATCATAGCATTCAGGGCGCTGATGTCCGCCTGACTTTCCGAGTATATGCTAACCTCCCTAACTGACGTCAAACTCTTTAGCAGTGAGTCTACTTCCTTGATGACAGCTATATCCGCCTGAAAGACACTGCAAAAGTCCGGAAGCCTGTACATAGTTTTGATGGAGAGTTCTCGGCAGAAGACACCTCCACCAACGCTGTCTCCAAGATTTGATCCGACCGTGAAGATGTTTACCGCTCCCTTCTTCCAGTAAACCCGCCCTACCCAGTCCTGTCTTGAGGGAATGTAGGTAGTAAAGGAGCTGCTATCTATTTGTTCAGGGACGAAGTCAAAGCCCTCCAAAACTCCAAAGTGTCCAGCTTTCGAGCCAGTTAACCCCCGGTTTCCCCTAGCCTAATAGCAGTTCGTGCTGCGACAATCCACAGGTGCAATGTTCAACGCGACATAGAGCGCCAGTGCAAGTGTGATTCTTAATGCCCCACTAATGCCGATTATGGTGGTCCGCTGTACACGCTCCAGTGAAGGCTTCTCTAGTGAGTTCCACCAAACAAGGGCTTCGTAAAACAATATTGGCTTAGCTATGGTTTCATAGAGCCAATGAATTACTTTGGACGAGAGACCCCACCTCTTACCAGTAGCTCCCCTACAGCAGTACAAGCTTTAAAAAATTTAATCTTCAAATTTCAAATTCCTAATTTCTGAGTTACGCATGTAGCTTTACTTAAAGAAATGGTTGCCTATGGTCTATCTCAAAACTAATTTACCTAACAAAACCTCTAACTACCCCTAACCCCCCTCCTAAGTAAAATTCTACATCCGCCAATGTTTGCAAAGCGCTTGCATTGCTGCAACACAGCATTAAAACCTCATTTAATGACAAATAAAACCGCTAATCACGATTTTTCCACACATGCTGTTGTACAGCCGCATAGAAATTGCAAGCACCAC
>JAPVRG010272322.1:0-11380 GCA_029783565.1 Rhagoletis cerasi
AATAATAATAATAATAATAATAATAATAATAATAATAATAATAATAATAATAATAATAATAATAATAATAATAATAATAATAATAATAATAATAATAATAATAATAATAATAATAATAATAATAATAATAATAATAATAATAATAATAATAGATTGGCGCTTACAGATATGTTAGTGTTTGGCCGAACTTCTCCTCCGATTTGTGGCGTGCGCCTTGATATTGTTGAAAAAACATGCCGTCTGAAAAACCCCATTCTAACCGTCCCTGAAACCGCAGATTTACTACCAATGAGCTCTAGCAGTGTTGTACAAATGTATGGAGTTTTTATCCCATGGTGTGGTAATCTCAGCACAACTACCTAACCGAAACTTAAACACCTAGACGACATCGTCATTTAACAAATACTATATATAATATTAATAACAATCTATAGAAATGCATATCGAACTTCAAATGTTCTGAGAAATCTTTGTGTCCATAGTGCTATCCACCGTAAAATAAATGATATTCCGCTCTAAATGCGAAAAGTATTAATTTTGAGATACCCCGAAAAAAAGTATCCGCGATTTCACGGAAAGTGCTTTTAGGAACTAGTTTCTAATCGAACCTTCAGTTGATTCGGGGGTACTGTGCCCGCTATATGTTTAGTTTGGTTATATATATTTATTTAGCCTTTCTAGAAAAAAACATTAAACTATGTGTATGAGACAACAGGACCCTATTATGCTTATAGCACCATTTTGATACGCTTACTCTGGGATCTTTGATGTTTTCCTGCTCTCATGATTAGGTTTCGTCAAACCATTTGGATTTTTCGATGAATCTGCTAAGGCTTGTAATGGTACATTTGGAGATCTCCGTAAGATTGTGGACGGAGTGTGTCATGCCTTATTCGTGCCAATGCTGGGCACTCGCACAGGTAGTGTAGGATCGTTTCTTTACTACCCTCAAGATCACAGCTGCGGCGCCGAGGATTGTACGGAAGGCCCATTTTAGCTGCATGTTCGCCAATGGGTCAATGTCCCGTTATCGTGGCTGTTAACTTGACTATATCTTTCCTCGACCTCATTAGAAGTTCTTCTGTCTTTTGTTTGTCATAACGCGGCCATATGTTCCTCGCAGTTTTGGAGGTTTGAAGATTGTTCCAATGTGCATCAGCCATACGTAGGAATTGCAAATGCAGTTGTCTTTTGATAAGTCCGAGTGGACAGTTTATTGCCTCTGCTCCGGATTCATCAATAGATGCTCCGGCCTTGGCCAACTCGTCGAGCAAAGCCCCCTTTAGGATTTCGCTTATCGTTGAGAGGAAGAGACCTGATACCGTCACCACTACATCATCTGCGTATGCTACCACCTTCACTCCAATTTTGTTGAGATCCAGTAGAATGTCGATCAATGTCACTACCCATAGTAGTGGCGACAGAACTCCCCCTTGGGGGATGCCTCTATTCGCGTACCGGGATAACGTTGCTGAACCAATGGTTGAAATTATCATTCTGTTTCTAAGCATTTGTTCGATCCACTCGCTTATATGGTCGGATATTCCCACCTTTACAAGGGATCGAACAATTGCTTCAATTGTAATGTTATTGAAAGCTCCCTCTATGTCGAGGAAGGCCGCTAGCGTATACTGCTTGTAATGGAGTGATCTCTCTATGGTGCTCACAACTTCATGAAGGGCTGTTTCAGTTGATCTGCCCTTAATGTATGCGTGTTGAGTTCTGGAAAGTTTGGAATCTCCCAGAAAATGCCTAATGTGCAAATCTAACAGTCTTTCCAATACCTTTAGCAGGAAAGATGTTAGACTTATTGGTCTGAAATCTTTAGCTTTTTCGTGATTTCTTCTTCCCGGTTTGGGGATGAATACAACTTTGACTCTTTTCCAGCTCTTCGGAATGTAAGTCAATAATGGCTTTGTAGACCCTTTCAAACCAGAATAACAGGGGCTCCTGTAATTTCTGGAGCATTACCGGTATGATACCGTCTGGGCCAGGGGATTTGTATGGGGAGAATTTGTTTATAGCGAATTTAATTTTCTCCCTGTCTACGATTGAGTCGAGTAACTCTTTTGAGAGTTTCTTTCGGGTTGTTTGAGGCCATGTTTTCGGCCCCTGATCGCAGCCAGGAAAGTGTGTATTAATGAGAGTTTCTAGTGATTCCTCCGCTGTCTTTGTCCACTCACCATCCTCTCCCATAATCAGGCTGGGGTTGGTGTGTTCCTTGGATAAGACCTTGCTTAGCCTGGCGGAATCCCTGCAGTTCTCTATGGATGTGCAATATGACTGCCAAGAGTCAGTTTTGGCTTTCTTTACTAATTTTTTGTACTTCTTTAATCCATCTTTATATGGTTGCCAAAGTTTTGTTCTGTAGCACTCATTGAAGATTTTCCTGAGATTCGACCTGTGCTCCTTAAGCTCCCCCGTCCACCATGGAGGGGAGTTTTTCTTAAGGACGCTGACTGGTGTGGATTTTTTGAAGGCTATGGCTAGAGTCTTTTCCAGCTTATCTACTGTGTTATCTAATTCTGCAGCAGTTGTAATCTCCTTGGATTTACTGCTATCTAGGGTACCTGACGTTAGCCTGATAAATTTAGTCCATATGGTTCTTCTCGGATTCCGAAATAGGGAAGAGGTAGTGGGCTTTCCACGAATGCTGAAGGGTATCCAACAATGATCCGACATGGATATTTCACTGGATACTCTCCAGTTATCGACGGTAATACCATCCGTTGTTAGGGTTAAGTCCAGTACCTCTTCCCATCCCGCAAATCTTTCAGAGCTGGGAAATATAAAGGTCGGACTCTCTCCCCTATTGCATATACTCAGGTTAGTATTTAATATAAAGTGTAAGAGCGACTCACCTCTGTTGTTTATGGTCGAACTTCCCCAAATGGTATGCCTCGCATTTGCGTCGCATCCTATCAGGATTTGTTCCCTCTGATTTGGGGAGATAAATTGTTCCAGTTCGGCGGGTGGGGCTTCCCTGTCATGAGTCAAGTAGGCAGATGCCAGCATTATGTTTTGGTGCCCTTCCGTCTCCACTTTCACCACTGTTAAGTCTGCTGTGCTGTAATTTGCACATAAAAATGCATTGATACCTTTTTTGATTAGAATGCGTGCTCTTGGTTTACCTGCGTTACCACTATAAAAGAGGTTATGTGTGCTGCTGTTAAGTCCACGGATCATCTCTGACCCACGGCTCTTGAATAAGGCTGATGTCTATGCTCCCCTCTTTGAGGAGGATTGACAGATTATCTGTCGCACATCTTGAGTGCTCAGATTAATCTGAACACACCTCATCGAGTTCTGCATCGGCGATGTTGACGTCTTTCAGCAACTGGCTCGCATCGTCGACCTCCTCAGTGTCGTCTTCGTCAGAAGCCTTGTCGCCTTGAAAGATCTTCATCTTGGCCATGCGGATGCCAAAGCGAATTTTTTTTGTCCGCCTTTGACAGAGTGGCGGTAATCTTCAAACTCATACTTTTTCTGGCGCAGTGATCTCACTTGGTTGTTGTTGTTGTAACCCGTTACAGTTGAACTGAAGGAGCTTCACCTTCAAAAATATATACGTATATGCGTAAGCTTGCTTTGCTGGCGGCTGCAGTATCTGTTCTAAAAGTTGATCATACAATTCGCTACGCATTGAGCGAATGTTTCGCTCGTTAAAATAGCGGAACGTATAACAAAAAATTCGATATCTTTTGAATGGAATGGGTTAACAAAGTTTTTTAAACGGATTATTAAAGATGAATTGAGAAATTTTGTTTTTAATTTTACTTTCCATTAAAATTCAATCGTTAATAACACAGACAATTTAAGGGATTTTAACGAAGTACAACAAAAGTTAGGCGTCATGATCCCTTTCCAATGGAGTATTAATTTTCAAAATCGGTGATTTAGCGAAAATTTCTGGGCCCACTTGGCGTGGTTTGACTCCTCTACAAAATGACAGTTTTACAAATTACTGAACTTGGTGCCAAATATATGTTCAGTTATACATATTTATGTACATACACAAGCATTACGCTCTATAGTACCCTGTAAAAATTTTAGGGCCAGGTGGTTTAATAGGACACTACTGTAAAGTATGTACAAAAGTACCAGGTTGCATACTAGTAACTTGTTATGCTGACCTGGACCACGGGAAATGTAAAAAATTCGAATATGTGTTGAACTTAACCTCTTCGTGGTTCATCGGCAATTTTATTCGGAAAGGAATTTGAAGAAAAAACATTTTAAATAACGAATTTTATTATTTAATTTTAAAAAGCACTTTAATAAAATTTATTTAATATTGAAATACTGTGTTTATACAGAATTTTATTAAGATCTGTTCATGGTCCAAACGAAGTAGCAGCATAGGACCAGAGGTGGTGAGGTCCAATGACATCGCAATGTTAATGCAGCCATTTTTCCTCCATATATTTGGAACATTTTGGTTACTAGTGTTGGTTTCAAGGAAGCTTAGTCCTGTAATAGTATTTAATCTAGTGCCACTTTTTGCAGGGTACATTCATATCCACATGTGAATGTACATATGTAGATATGTACGTGTTTCAAATTTTGTAATAATTAATAGAAAAGTAGTCATCAGTCTAAAGTACAAAGCTGAAATCAATATTTACATTCAATCCATAAAAGAGCGATCCGCCTTGTATTTGTTATTTGGGATATTCACAGCTCGTTCCAAAATGTGTTCCAAAATATTGAAGTAAACATTTTGTAACTTTTTTAGCATCAAACTGTGAGCACTCTTTTCTAGCAGTTGTCGCAAAACTTTACTGGTTTTGTCAGACCCTTCTTCTTTGCGTTAATTCGAAAACTTATATTCATAAAATTGTAACTATTTAACTTAATTGTAATTGTTTTACGAAGAGCTGATAAGGTGCATGCATCAACTCTTATGCAGAATATGGTCAGATGAACGCATCCCTGATGAATTAAAATCCTGATTGGTGTTGCCATAATGCAGCCCTGCTGCAAAATGTAGACTCTTAAAAAACTTACCTTCGAGTGTGACAAAATGTAGACGGCTTCGTTTTCAAATTTTGTATGGGAAACAACAACACCACAGATATTACGGTTAGAAAAAGTCCGAAAATGTTGACGTCTACATTCTGAAACACATTTTGGAAGGAACTGTGAACACCCCAATCGTTATTTCTTAATCTAGCAGATCTATGCGTCTACATATGTATACACATAGTAAAGAAACACGAAGTGATAAGAAAGGAAACACTCTATCAATAGTAATTACAAGTGCATAAATCAAAGAATCAAGCTATATTATGTCCCGTTTACATTATTCCAGTTATAAAGAGTCAGTGAAAAGACCACCACCGTGCCCGTTATTATAAAAACAATAAATATGTTTTAAAAAAACTCAGTTGTAAGCATTGCTAGAAGTTGTGCACGAGTAGTGATGCCAGATTTTTTTAACTGAATTACTTAGAAAAAACTTCATTTTTAACAAAAAAAAAATGAATCCTTTAAAAAACGAATAATGCATTTCTCATAAAACTGCTTAGAAGTTCTGGATATTTTTGAAGGTGAAGGTGAATGGTGACAATGTTCCTTTATTTTCGGGACAGGTTCAAATGATTGAGTAGATGATCTAATCATATCACGTCTTGTAAGGCTGTTAAGTGATATCTTGTCATTAACTCAGTTGCGATTTTTCGCAAAAAGCTTCCTTTGTGTATTCTTTTTCCGCTGGTCCAAAGTAGAATGCAAATGCATTTTCCCATAATAACCAACCAGCATCTATAAAATTATGAAAGAAATGCAATGTATATTCATGAACTATCTGGTAAGCGTACCAACACCTCCCTTGGTGGAATTGTGGTACGTACAAATTTATTTCAGATTTGCTTTTATCACTCGAGTATATTTGTTTACTAAGAATGGTGCGTCGTAAACAAGAAAGTAAATAATAGCACGGTTATTTTATTTATTATATAAGGGGTATTCGCGAAGTGTTGTAAAGCCCGGGTTGGTATCGAAATTCTGCCAGTACAAAATTCGGAACACGAAATTCTGATTAACAAAATTCTGGTTTTGAAAATTCTGCTTTTTGAAAATTCTGCTTTTGGCAATTCTGCTTTTCAAAATACTGAATTGCAAAATTCTGTCTTAAAATATAATGTAAACACTGTTAAAGAGGACATGCCATTACTCGAAAAGTGCGCAAAGAACTTATTTGTGCGAAAACCCAAATTTCCAGAAGAAAAATGGAGAAAGAGTAAGAAAGAAAAAACAAGTAATTAAAAACACAAACAGCTTAGAAGAACTACTAAAAAAGGAATGACTTAAGTCACATAGCTTTTTTGAAGAGAATTGCAAAAAAATATTGTAATTTACTAAAACAAAATATTGTTTAACTGTGTTGAAACTAAAATTTTTTTTTTTTGAGGAGAATTGTCATTTATATATTTATTGTCATTTATTGTGCTAAAACAAAATATTGTTAACATATATTGAAAATAATAGTTTATTTTGTTAATTGTAAAAACACGCTGTAAGAATTTTTATACTTTTCGGTAAGTATAACGATTTTTAAGTTGCTTAGAACGTGTATATTTCTAAATACAGGCTTAAGCCAAAGATACGAATATGGTAAATATTTTCATATTTGCTCTACCACAAAAGCAGAATTTTGAAAGACGAAAGTGCGAAAAGTAGAATTTTGTGGGACAGAATTTCAAAAAGCAGAATTTTGAAAAAGCAGAATTAAAAAAATCAGAATTTTGTTCGAGTAGAATTTTTTACATTATGCAGAATTTTGCTACGCAGAATTTTGTAATGCAGCCTAATGAGACGCTCCCGTAAAGCCCTTGCACGGTGCGCAGATTGCACGGATTGCACAGTAAAAGCCGGGTTTCCCCATGTTATATTTTGGACAAAACCAAAGAAATTTGACTCGATATCTCGGGTTCTATTGGGTTGAAAATTGGAGGTACACACGCCCTATTTTTTCTCATTTTTCATGAAAAGCAAAATTTTTCAGGTAAAACTGTCACCGTTTTTGAATTTTTTTTGGAATTTAAAAAAATCGGACCTTTTCATATATTTTCTTTAATTGCATGTAGAATTTTTTTTTTTTTATGTTTTTTTTTTTAATTTTTTGCTTATCAGGTTGCTCACTTCCACCTACCTTCTCCTCAAGTTTGTCCTGATACTTCTTGGATGCCCTATATATGAGTTCATCAAGTACGAAACTAATGATTTTTATAAAAACATTGGTGGACTATAAGAAAATACAAAAATACGGATCTGCTTTATATGTTGAACAATTCTGGGGGCTGGTTGCAACTTTTTTTTTTACCACCCTAATTTGCATACACAGTACACTCCTTTAGAAGCTATATATGTATGTATGTTTTTTTCAACGTCATCACATTAACCCGCATTCGTCAGCTACGCCGTGATTTTGCATAACTAGTGCTGCTGACTTAAAGTATTAACAGAATCAAATCGCTGGGCGAACTTCGTCGCAAGAAAGTTCGCTGTCAAAATTAAAACCCACTGCAGTATATGAGATTGCCCACAACCAAAGCGACAACGAAGTTCGTGTGACGAAATTCGGCGAGAATAGATTTTTTTAAATTTTGTCGCTGCCGCCGGTCGAAAAAATCAATATCAGTGTAAAAATGGCTTCGTTTCTCTACTTTTCTAGCAAATTATCAAGAAGAAGAAGAAGAATGGGACGATTTGAGGATTCAACTTTTCGCTTTTGTATTTTTATATTTTTTATTTATCAATCCGCTATGCGAATTTCGTTTCGGTTCTGTTTTACTGGGCGAAATATTGCAGCGAATATCACCCGACAGCATCGCTTCGCCCGACGAAATTTTCTTAACGAATTGGTTCTGTATATACTTTAATGTGCCAACGTCAAGCAAACAAGAAATCAGAAGGGCACGCAGGATCCTAAATTCAATGAAGTAATTTCAAATCCTTTATAGTTGACACGCTCCCAGTCTGTAATGTCGCATAACATCCGTACGAAAGGACAATCCCAAATCGGATAATGACCAGTGCATTACGAGTACCTGAGTAGTACGTGAAACTTATGTCACTGGTTTGTCGATTATTTTACTGCTCACATACCAACACAATTACTCCTTTCAATGAAAAAATGTTGACTCACCTCGTTTTTCCAAGGCTGGCGTGAAAAGGACATTACAATGCATACATTTTTCTCACTGGGTCAGTTTAGTTTCGAGCAGTAAACAGCATAATGGCATTGAGCATAAGCATGTGTCTCCGTGGCATGTAGCCAGCAGCTGAGCTTAGTAGTCTAAAAGAAATTTATATGTACATATATTCACCAATAATAAAAAAATACAACGCAAACGGAAATAACAGAAACAAAAGTACATAAGTACATACTTACATAAGCATATGACAACTAAAAGTAGAAACAAACTTCATTTCAAATATGTTATCCTCATGTATATATATATGTATGTAAATATACATACATATGTACATATCTAGGTACAAAAATCATTACGGTGCGCAACGGACAAACTCGTGGGGAGAAGACAAGCAAAAGGCAGACCGCCAGGCCAACAGTGAGATTTTTCACATTTTCCAAAGTCAGCAGGTTTTTCGTCCTCGGTCGAACACACACTACCAAATGCTTTTGTATAGAGTAAAATAGCCCATATGAGTTTAACGATGAATTGTAAGAATTCGGCGCCGTCGGTGTTCAAAACGTGTATCCATTGTTTCCACTCCTTGTTAGTTCTTCGCTAGTAAAGTAGGTTAAACGTTGCCAATTTTATGACTTTAGCACCTTTACCCTCAGTTTTTCCATTCGTTTCTTTGGCGATGAGTTCACTGTTTTGAAAGTCCCGCAGACTTTCCGCATTCTGCAAAATACATGAAATATGTAGGTAGAAATTTGTTTAATCTGTAAGTTTGTTTATTGTGTAGGTATTTAGAGGTCTAAAATTAAAAATCATTAGCAATTGTCTAGTAAGATTAGTGAAAGTATTCTTGGTTCATCACTTATTTGTTTGATGTCGGTTTAAATGGATTATGAAGTCAAATACAGATTATCCTGTAATTTTTTGTAAATGATCTTAAGCAAATGAAAATTTCTTTTACGTAGATATATGGTAAGTCGTAGTCCAACTGCAGTTCGAAGCATAATATTGAAAACAATGGAAGCAAAGCTGGGCTGGAATCGAGACAGTAGTGAACGAGCAATTCGTAACGTAATATGCATATTTCGGATTATAATAGACGCAGAGAACTTAAAATAACGAGAAGGTGCACTATATTGGAATGCAAAATAAATTAAATCCACTACGATATTCGCTGCTTATATCTTAACATGTCAACATACAATTAACCTAGAAATATCGCTGTAGAAACCTTGTAGTTTGCACTTTCTCGTTTCTATAAGTTCTTTGCATTTGTGAAGGAGTGGCTGATCGTACTCGTTGGTTCGAATTATCATTCGATCACAAAAGGGCGATCGAAGCGTGTGAAATCCAAAAAAAAATATTAAAGAATTTAAAGCATTCGGTAAAGAACTCAGCTTAATATACATAGGTTTCTAAACTTTAACTTAAGTTTTTTCAACAACAATTTAATGTACCCATTAAAACATCAAATAAAAAAAACTTTTAAATATACCACGTTTCTATAAAGGGACTAAAAAGTAGAAAATAATTTTTCCTAAAATCATAGAATTTGTTTTGATAAGTTTTGATTTTAAAATTTTAGCAATTGTCATTATAAACAATTTATGAGGTTTAAAATGAAAAACTTAGGACGCATGCAATAAAATCGAATTGATATGAAAAGCAATATATACCTACCAAATCCCGATTTTTTACAAATTGATGAAATCGATCGCTTAAATTCGATCTTAGTAGAAATTTTAGATCTAAGTAGACCATATAAAATTTTAATGTGCGTTATGTAGTTGGAATATTGAATGAAAGAGTTATTGTCAATTATGTAAATGTAATAGAATTGTTAATGAATTATGTACATCACTTCAATTCTATTGCATTCGCCCCACGTTTTTTAATTTAAGTCTCATAAATTGTTTATAATGACTATTGTATGGAATTATATGCACTAAAAAAAGAAATATGTGCATAAAAAATGCACTGAAAATTTAAAAATATGCCTGCAAAATATGCACTTAAAATAAAACAAAGTACTAAGTTCAAAACAAAAGATAACATTAATATGTATAAATATTTATTGAAGTGTTTTGTGTTATAGTTAAAGTTGTGTACCAAATGAATAGAATTAATTTTCACTTATCGACTGGTGAGCATTATGAGGTGTTTACTATAGGTGATTTTCCAGGCAACTTTACAGCGAAACAAAAGTTAAATTAAAGTTGAATGCCAAAAAGTTGCCTACACTGTTTACATGAGGCGATTTTGGTTGAACGTGAAATTCTTATTTGCTTGAACTAAATAGGTTTTAATCGCAAAATTTCAGCAATTCGCATATAAATAGTGAACGCTGCAGTAATTAAATAAAGTATTATTGTCCAAATTTCACTTTCAAACAGAATAGTTTTGTGTATAGAATGGTCTGTTCCTATACTTTTCGATCTAATTCATGTAAAAATGCAAATCTGCGCGTAAGGGAACAAACCCCCACAGGGTTGCACGAAAAAAAGTTCAACGGGCTCAAAGTTGGCTTTGTTTAAAGCGATTAGTTGAAAGGCCGTTTACACCAGGCGATTGTTGCTTTCAACTAAAAGTTGCCTGGAAAATCGCCTCATGTGAACACCGTATTAACGTATACAATGAAATATTTTTTTAAATTATCGAAAATGAAACGTTCACTGTTTGGTCTTAAAAAGCTTTTAACATAGAAAAAGACGTTCTACATCCACAGAAGTGATGGGAGCATACTTAAAAGCAGTCAGTTCGCTTGGAGAACATTCATTTAGCAAACGACTGTTTTCCTCATTAAAAAAAAAATTTCGGAATTTATTTTATTTTTTGATGCCTTTTATTTTTCTCAAAAACAAACTCAAATTTATCTATAATTTGCTATTCGATATTACCTCCGACTTCATTAATTTTCTTCTGCGCGTCGAATATCATACTGATTTGCGCTTTAAGTGAATTTTTTTCTCAAGTTTTGTAATAGTTTTGCTTAGGAACCATAATTTGAATAAACAAAAAGCAGCTAAAGTTTAATTGTACTTAGGTGTATTGCGCCAAATTCTTTGACCACTGGTTCAAACTCTTCAAAATAGTTTACGTAATACCCAATTGCGTCCAACCATGTTCCCCATCTGGTAAGAATGGGTTCTGGCGGAAGAGAATCATTAGGAAATTTTTCTTAAAAACGGTGAACACGCGATGGTGCTTTAAGAAATCCGGCCTATTGG
>JAPVRG010272328.1:0-17049 GCA_029783565.1 Rhagoletis cerasi
TTATTTTTTTCCTTCATTTCCTCCCTTTCTTTGCTTTGGGTTTTTCTATTCTCTTTTGCTCTGACAGCTGAGTTCGATAAATTTCCGATAAAAATTAGAGAAGACAACGATTTGTTCGTGATTGGCAAGGTGATTGGATTTGAATCAACTACCAATGAAGTGATTCGCTCTCGAAATTTTGTATGGGCGAATCACGTGTTTCGGTTCGTGATTGGGGCGCCAATTACGAATGGGAGAGCGAATCAAGAATAGGAGAGCGAATCACTTGCCATGGAAACATACTTTTAGATTTAAGAGATTTGATAGCAGCCTGGCTGTCAGTAGAGCTAGCAATAGGCCGTCGTGGAGGGGTGGAGGTTATGAGCCGCCTAGCCGCCTAGCCGCCTCCATCATGGCGTTTAGCTCTGCCTGAAAGACGCTACTATGGTCCGGTAAGCGAAAACTGAGGTTTAGCGCAAGTTCGCCAGAGTAGATCCGCTACTTAAGCTCGGAACCATCTGTATATATGGCCGTAGACCCTGGGTCCAAGTCTGTGGCCCCTTCCCATTCGTTCCTCTCTGGGATTCTTGTGGAGAATTTGTTGTCTAAAGAGAGTAGAGGATTGGTATAATCTAACTGCCGTAGATTATCCGATAGAGTTTCGCTTCCCTTATCGTAAGAAAATAAACCTGAGCAATAGATGAATTTTGAGTATTCCTGATTAGATCCATGTAGACTAAGATCTGGTGTGTCACTTCTGATGAAGTGTATTCTTCTACAAACTGACCTTTCTTCTGAAAAATACGTTTGAAGTAAATATTTTTAAAATTATTTCGTAGTTTCTAAGTACCTTTTTTTTTAAAATGTATTATTTTCAAGTTCTGGCTTTAATTGCTTGACATGTGTCTCGCCCTTTGTTTTCTTCAGAGATTCTTCGAAAGCTTGTTTGTATGGTGACGGTGGTGATGGTATTAGTTCTGATTTTCCTGTTTGTTCCGCGGTTTGAAGTTTTGGTGCGGACTGGATTCGGAGAAATCTCATGGGGCATTATGTCAGAGCTTGATCTTCTACTATATCGGAATTGTGTCCTAGTTGCGACTAATCAGAAGTTTGTATGGTTGGTAATAAAGATGGAACTGTAATTCTCTATGCAATCTACCGGTTCCTCAACTTCTTCTGCAGCCAAAAAGTCGTGGTCGTTAAAAATATGCCTATTAAAGGGGCATATTCCGGTTGAAGAAAACCCTTTGACAGCGATTTCTCCAGTTTGCGTTTTCATGTACGGTCGACCAAATAATTTAATAAAGTCAAAATGTTTCAATGCTTTTGCATTACTTATGACCCAACACCTTATTTCCTCAAGCGGTTTATTAAGAGGTTGAATTGTATGGCTTTAATGTGGAGGAATCGAAAGAATGCGAACGTGATTATTTCTTGCTAACTCTATTATTTCAATGTTCCTTGTACGAGTATGACTTACATGTCCGTCTAAAATGAGCGACACAGGAGATGATTCAGAAGGTTTAACTGTAGCAAGGAAGCGCTTGAAGCATTTAGTAAATGAATTGGTTTGGACCCATCCTGTCGTTGTTTCTGAGCTGGACTTGATTTTGAAGCATTTATTATCCTCCAAAAGAACAAAAGGTAATATTACCGACCTTGAATGAAATACATGTCAACGGAGCCGCCACTTTCCTGCGTTTCACTGCCTATATCCAATTTATTTTGCTTCTATTCTAGAGCGATGAAGTTCAACTGACATCATCACTGGGAGATCTTTAAAGAAAAAATATTTTCTGGTCCATGAACATTGCAAGCGAATGATCAAGCTCCGCCTCTGAAGCTGAGTGAATAGGTCTAATGCCTCCCTTCTCCTCCCCAATACATCAGTTCCCCTTCCCCTCTTCCATAAATACTAAACAATCGCAATTGGCGTCAGATTTATAATAATATTCTTAAGTTCAGTCGTCATAGGTTTCATCAGTTTAAACCAAATGTGAGGTTCCACAGGATATTTTTCCATGCTTGGCTACGTCTTTTTTTTTAAATAACAGAGAATGAAAAAATATATATAAAAAATTCTAGTATTGCTGCGGTACATACGTAGCTACGAGGATACGTAGGATACTCTGTTTTGGCAAGAAATTCTTAGTGAAAATCTCATATCGAGAAGTCTGGACAAACGGGTTCTCTCAACTTGATCCCAGACATCTATGCACATTTGTAAAAAGACAGATAAAAGATTGATGACAGAACAGATGCTGATATATTTCGACTAAGCACCAGCTTTTTAATTTCAATGAGCAGTTAGTCCACTGTTATCTATACATTTTTATATCTGTGGCATTTTATCAAAACAACTTAAGTGACTTTAGAAGGTTTGACTTTGAATTAAAAAATATTTTTCCCTTGAAAAATTTTATATTTTTTAAGCTTCTATTTAAAGGGCATCTTAAACTACACCCATGGCTAGTTAAACCTTAAAATATTGTTTGAGAACCCAATGAAATAATGCTTTAAAGGGAAAATGGCCTATTCCTAGATAAATTGTTTTAATAAAATGACACAGATATAGTTAGTTGAGCAGCAACCGGCGCCTTTCCGAAGGGATTCTCAGTTCCAATCTTGTTAAAGGGTGTTTTGATAATATACAAGTGTAGTAAAAAAAATGTTCATACTGTGCTGACTTCCACACCGGGGCACCGCAGTAGGCGGTCGTAATCTGGCTAATTTTTTTGGTTACCTTTTCAAGAAAGGGAGAGTATAGCTGATACTAGTGCACTGGATTTGTCTATCCTCAAACGAGTGCACCGAACTTCGGTTTGGTCCAAAGGGGTGAATAACTTAGCAAAGTTTTATAGGCTGATTCAATAATTCAGGCTAATTTTAGTAAGTCCGCTCAGTGAGGTGGAACAATTGATCTTTAAAACTATAAGTATCGCTCACTGTTATACTGGGACAACAAAGGTACACTTTATAAAGCTACTGAATGGGTTAGAGCTTGTGATCGTATAGAGCTGATGATCGGCAAAGAGCTGATTAGAGGTAGCACTTATGAGAATTGTAAATTTTGTCAAGTAAATAATTAGCAGAGTGGCATTTCTTCATTGCTGCAAACCGTTCACGACAATGCGACGAATATTTATAACTAGAGAACGACCGAACCTCGATTTTTAAGGCCGAACCGAACCGAACTTCGGCCAATTTCGGCCGAAGCCGAACCGGAGCCGAACAGAACATTTTCAAGGGCCCAAATAATAAACAAGAAATGACTTTTCAAAAATGTAGTATTCTTATTGATAAAAAAGCAAAAAAGGTACATACTTAAGTTTCAATCACATAAATTTCAGCAAATAACATAAATTTATATAAGTATTTTTGTAAAAAAACATAAAAAACTTGTTATGGCACGTGTACATATAGTAATAATTTAATACTTAATGTTCGGTTTAAGTTCGGCTTTTTTTCTGCCGAAGCCGAACCGAAACCGAACCGAACTTTTGTGGCCGAACATGGCCGAAGCCGAAGTTCGGTCGTTCTCTATTTATAACTGAGCTACAGAGTCAGTACAGAGCTACTGAGGTGAATTTTTTAAAAAAGTTGGACTGCTGGGATCCACCTCGATAACTTTACACCGAGCTAAGTTATCCAGCACTACTTTGTCCGAAAGCTATGAGGCATTTGAACTTGGACAGAAAAAGATCTCTACATTTTAACTTTTGCTCACACGACGCTATTGAAATAAGGAACTCGTCCAAGGTCTCCGTAGCATTTATTATCAAGGAAACTTTAAATTGATAAAATGAAATATTTTTTTCTTATGTGAATAAATTGTTATCACATTTCTAGTGCTTTCATCAGGAAAATAAATAAAGGGTAGAGTGTTCGAGATTTTTTTTTCATCCACCTCACACAACTGAAGAATAACGGAGATAAGGAACCCCGTTTTTTTTATTTTGAAATCGCTTAACATTTGCCCGCGCCGCCGGGGCTTTGAAGTTTTCCATATATTTCATATGGGGAAAATAAATTTTTTCGTAGAATTGCTATAAAATCGGTAAAAATAAATATTTTTTGATCGAATAAACAAAAATTTCCATTCAAAAACCTTCCAGAAATAAAATTATAATGCATATTAAACTTTAAAATGTTATTTACTACTTTTTCATAGTTAATAAACTTACCTCTTATTTACAAAAATTTGTTTTGAAAAATAGTTAGTAAAATATTACAGTAAAATTTACTTACATTATAATTCTATTGTTGGAAGATTTTTAAAGGGAAATATTTTTATTCGATCAAAAAATTTATCTTTTTAACGATTTTATAAATAAAAAAAATTGATTTTCCCCATACAAAATATGTAGTACATATGGAAAGCAGCAAAGGCCCGGCGGCGCGGTTAGAAATTAATCGATTTCATAACAAAAAATACGCGTCTCCTCATTTTCCATTTTCTAAAATTCAGGGGGTGGCAGCAAGAAAATTCAAAAAAATTTATTTTGCTGTGTACTTTGGATCACCCTAATGAAGGACTTATTTATTTCCAATAGGTTTTCCAATATACAAGCTCATAGTAGGGACCGAATCGGTCTGGTGTCCCTTTTTCTGCTCAAACTGCATTTCTCATAAAATTAGTTTCTATTATCGATGACCTTTTTCATTCGAAGAATTTAATTTTGAATTTCAAAGATAGAATCCACATCAGAGGTGACAGTAAAGACACAGGTTCAGATATCGGAAACTGCATAGTTTTTATGAAAATTTATCTACAAAATTTGCAAATATATTCTATAGAAGTTATTGAATATAAGCGCTGGCACACTTCGTTAAATATAGTCAATTTTGTCTTTCAAAAGCGAGAACTGTATCTTAAAAAGCAAAAATCATACACACCTTTCTATTTATTTACTGCAATCAGCGGTTTCTTCCTTTCGTAAATTCTGCAGCATCGAAGCTGAGCTTGAAATTCTGCAAACATTTAGTGTATATACGAGTTTTTGCGCTTTTTGCGAAGATTTCTTTTATTCACCTTCTTTGTTTTTATTCTACTTTTTTTAATTTTTTATTCTTTTTTATTTTAGAATTTAATTTTTGAACACAAGCACACAGCTTTTTAACACTTTACACATATTGTAAGTATTTTTTTTTAGGTTTCATAAAATGCGATATAATCAAATGCAGTCATTTATGCTTCCGTCACTTGGATTTATAATACACAAATTTTTCTGCTTCACTTTACACAAATTTCAGTTTCGTTTCACTTATTTTGTCACTTAGTTCCTTTTTAAAAACGTGCTGCCTGTGTAGAAGAATAAGAGATATTGACTTATTATATGTATTGATATCACCACTTGAAGGAAAATAAAAAAAAAAGACAGACAGAAGTGATAGCAACGGACAGCAACAACCACACCAAAAATGCAAGATTCATTGCCGAGTAGGTACGCCAGGACGCCAGGACGGGCGAGCTGGTGTTGTAGAACACTACGGAATGATATGCACAAGAAAACTGCATACTCGTACTAAAATTCTATGCACATATGTAGGATCTACACATGCATGTATGCATGTATGCGCAACAAAAACACAAAAAAGGAAATGAAAATACAATGCGAGTACTTAGCATTGCGTGCGCACAAATGCCAAGTATGAGAAAGAGTCACGAAGAGATGAATGCAAGCGCGCTTGTGAGGGAGTGTATCGGGTATGTATGTATGTGCATATGAACGTACAGTAGGCGGAAAAAGTATACATATGTTACCTATTTATGCAATCTAGCAAGCCCAAAAGTGTTTATTATAAACAAAATTAATGAAGCAGGTTTGTTTCAAATTACTTTTTTTCATAGATGTATTGTAAAAAATACCTACTTCAAGTATAGACTAATCGAAATAATCGCAAAAAGGGATCTGAATGGGCGTACATACGTGAAATTCGCATGAGAAATAAAGAAATAGGCAGAAATTATTTCTTGTCGAAAAGCGAAATTGCTGAGTTAAGAAAATCCATACTAAAAAGTTTGTTTTCAACATGTTTTTCAACCTACAAAATCAGTTACGGTGTTGAAAGAAGCCCTGGAACGGGTCGACGTACGAGACTTTGGCGTAAATTTACTTCGTTTATCTCCAAAAAAAAAGTATGGGAAATCCAAAAATGTGTGCCATTAAGTTGGCCAAGGGACTAGCGAACAAGACCGCAAACAATTCTTTATTCACAGGCACTGAAATGGACTATGAATAGTTAGCGGTTTCCTCAACAAAACTCCACGAAAAAATTCTCTCATAAGTGAAAGTATGCGAAGCATGGTATTGAATTTTCTCAGTAGCATAAAGAAATAATCTTAAAGTACAAAAGAGTGAAGGAAGTACTAAAGAAGGGGTGAAAGCTTAGTTAGTGTTGGACCTTAAGCATTAAATTTGTACTGTTGAGCATGAAGGCGAGTCTGATGATATCGCTGTTTGTGAACGAATCACCTTCTGTGGCCTTATTAACAGATCTTTGACCAACTTATTAGCATGATTTTTTTCGGATTTTTACCTACCTTGCTTAAGACAAAAGAACCAGCTTTATACCAAAGTCTCTTGTGTCGCCATCTTATTATGGATTTCGGTTAACTCCGCTTTTTTACATGATGCAATAATAAAAGGTGACATACGTGGTGACAGCTCGTTTAAATTTAGTACTATTTTTCGTACCAAAGTATTAAATTAATATTTGTGAAAAACTGAGATTTTTATATGTGAGAATTTCATATAAATATAAGCTTAATGATTTACTTGTTAAATAAATGTTTACTTAGTGCATTCTTTGTTCAAATTTCTTTGATATGGCAATTTTAAATTTGCAATATTTTGCCTAAGTGTCTTTAGAATAAATGAAAAAAAGAATTAAAATACATATCGGAGAGAAAAGTATTAATTTTTTTGCATATTTCAAGGGGATATATGTATGATTTTTTATTTTCTGTGGACTTACAGATTCTTTGTACAAAGATTTTGCCTGAGAGAACCCCTATTGAAATTTTATGGCAAATAATTTTCTAGAAGACTTTAACCCTCTAGCGACCTCAAAATTCCCTTTTATTCGCACTTTATAAAAAAGGGCCAAAACGACCATTTTGTGAAGGAGATACCGGGTTAAAATGTTCTACAAAATTATTCCCCGTAAATTTTCACTATATGCCCCGAACCAACATATTGCTCTCCGATATGAATTTTAACTAATTTTTTCATTTATTCTAAAGACACTTGGGCAAAATATTGCAAATTTAAAATGGCCATAGCAAAGAAATTTGGCCAGAGAATGTAAAACGATTTCGAGGTTTTACTATATGGGTCTTGGTCTTTCATCCAGAGTTGGAATAATTCCGCCACCAGACAATGACCCTCAAATTTTCGCACAGTGTAATAAACCTTTCTTTTCGTATCAAAGTAATAGTTCAAAACTTGTCAGCAACTGAGGGTACAATTTTTAGTACTTTTTCATGAAAATCGCTGTAATATAAAAATTTTTTTCCACAGAGGCAAATTTAATTTTTCTAAGATAGCGAACGTATGACACCTTTCTTTATTGCATCATGCTTTTTTATAAGAAATTATTGTTGTTGATTTCTATATTTCTCAACCAAACTTCACACAATTTCTATAACATCTCTTCTAGCAGGCACCAAACACTGTATTTAATATTTTAGACTAAAATAAAGTAAAATTTACAAACAGTAATTTTCTGTTATTTCCCAGCGACATAAAGGTATGAAATTCTGACAGTAAGTAGACTATCGCCGTTTTTCACGAATGCTTACTTTTGGACTTTCTGAACTGTAGCAATGGGAACCGTATATACACATACTTTTCTCGCCCACTGTATGTATGTGCTGTATGTAGCTGGGAATGATGGTACCTAACACCGGCAGTGGCGGTGGCATTGGCGGCGACAGTGACTTTAGTAACTCCTGGGACGACTAAAATGCTATTAATGCACTTTTTTGTTGCGTTGTCTCGAGTAGGGGTTGTTGTTGTTGTTGCTAAAACGTCTATTCGTTTATGTTGAGCTGCATTTTATTGATGTTTTGCTAGTGCGTTCGGGCGTTCGTTTATTCGTTCGTTCATTCCCATCTTGTTGTTGTTGTGATGCGCGTGCGAGACAGTGCTGTCGTCGTGGAGACGACTGGCGCGGCTTGGGGTCTAAGGTACATGTGCAGGCGATTACATACGAATAAAAAACAATCATACATGTATAAGTATGCTTGTTGTTACTTTCTTAATTGTTGTTGTGTTTTTTTTTCTTATTTCTTCCCCCTCTTTTTGCGCTGAAAACAGCAAAAACGCACCGTGAATTCACAATCACTAAAAACACACACAAAATTCAAGACGAGTACGTCAGAAGCGAAAAAGAGTGAGGGGAAAAAAGTGAAAAAAATTTGTTCAGCGATCGGCGGCGACGTTGCTTAATTTTTTCGGCGGCATTTTGTCCATAAATTATTTCATTTTATTTTTTATTCATATATGTAAATACATATTTGTAGCTTACATTCTGCGTTTTTGCAAAATTTTCGTTCACGTTTTTTTTAAATACTTTGTTGCTTATTTTGTAACTTCCACTGCAATTTTTGACACACATACATTTTTTTATTTTTTTTTTTATTTTTTCCGTACTTTTATGACTCGTTTATTGAATATTTTTATGTACTTAGGAATGACACTAAACTTGAATTAAAAACGAATTCACAGTGGCCATAGCTGCCGAATTATCACCTCTCATCCATTATAAAGTTGCTGGTTCCAAAAAGTAATTTTTCGAAGGGGCTTTCAGATAAATAAAAAACACATAAATTCTTTCTACTAGGTATACTATACTAGTGAAGCAGAGGCTATTCTTTCAACGATATAATACACTTCAGATCGGCGGTAAGAAGTAATTCGCTTCCATATGATACAGAAATACAAGATAGTTGTACTGTCTCCTAAGCGCAGTAAAACGCGTAGTTTATCATAGGATGTACAAAAGAACATCTTGAGACTATGTGTTCAAAATACGGTAGATTGAGGAGATAAACTCTTACCTACTTTCGTTTTTCTTCATCTTGACCACTTTTTACTACCGCATCTACTTATAACCCTGCTTTGATCCGCTAGTCTTTCAATCGTTGCTGTCAAGCTAAGCGTCAAAGTAACGCCGGTCTATCAAGGCAGTTGAAGATCCACGTCTGCTTGAAGATCGATAACGGTAGAAAAGTTGCTGAAGTCGGCGATTGTCTTTCGACGATTGTATGTACGTAGTTTAACGCCTGCTAGTGTTTGTAAAATGTGCCTCTGAACTTTGAAGTTCGTAAAAAAGCCTCCTCCCTAGGCTGTGCATGTTGGGATGTACGAGTATGGTAGCAAAATATTGCTTAGATATTGTTCGCTTACGGCTATGATTGAGGCCTCACATTTAGGTGGTGTTAGGTCATATCTTAAGAGACGCTATCTACCAAATTTAGGCCAATTGATTTTAATGCTTCTTAGGACGTTTCTTTGTCTAAAGTGCTACCGTATTTGAAGACTTTGTTTCGTCCTTTATATTTTATTATCCATAGCGCTATCTAGAAGTTTTTGTGTTTCAGGTATGTACGCATATCGACCAGGCCTATGCAAGCACTCTTTTCGCTCCTTTGGTCATTATCAAGACAAAAAATAATATAAGAAAATATAAGAAATTCGGTAAAGCATTCGTCTAGTAGTAAAAGGCCCGTTTTTTTCAAATCTGCGCTTCTATATAAGGCATACAAACCCTTTTTTACTTCTCTGTACTTCTTTATCATACTCGTTTATCCTTTTTATTACGCATGAATGTGAAACTGTTGGAGTAGAAACTTTCTATAAAGAATGATAACTTTTTTAACAACATTTTCTGATGGTGGTTCTTTGTTTCCTTGTAACTCTACTCCCAGGGGTCACCTTTCAAACGAACAACATCTCATTACTTCCCGGAAAGTTGGTAGTAGAAAATCTCGCAAATCCTTGGGATTTACAAACAAAGCACAGTTAAAAGTTTTTCTTAGCGGAAATTTGTATAATTCTTTTATCTTACTGTATACCTTTTAACAGAAGATGAATCCGTTTAACGACAGAGCGATAAAACGTTGGAGGCAGCGTAAGGATGTGCGAGTGATAGCTCGATAAGCGTCTAAACAGACTTCTCACCCAACAAGCAGAGTGGAATTATGATTCAAATTTCAGTACTTAAGGCTTTTAGTGGCTGTAGGAGGCATTGCTCAATTGTGCTGGTCATTCACTGGTCCAACTAGCAATTTATCCGGACTATTAAAATCTGATTCCTGAAAAACTAAATCACACACCCTATTGCTTATGGCTCTCAGTTGTTAACTTTCATTGTTCAATTAATCCAAGAAAACGGCATAAAACTTGACTTTCATGGTTTTTCCATTATGAGAATAGTCAATGAAGGCAAAAAATATATATCATCGGTGACACTGCAAAACGTTCGATGTCAATTATTGCCTTTGGTGTTTTAATTTTCGGTAAACTGCATCTGAACGCTTCTCTTAAGCATTAAACTTCATCAGCCAAAGGTAAACCGTATTGCCATTGGTTTCTGATAGGACAATGATTTGCAGACGCATTCCAAAACAGACAGAAGACCATCGGAGCGTTAAAGGTTATAATTGACATAGAACGTTTTGCAGTATCACCGACGATATGTTTGCCATAATATATCCAGTCGAAGGAACGATTTTGTTGTTGTTATTGTTGTAGCGGCTCATTTAGCCCTGCCTAGAATCGGAGTTCTTCGATCGTTATCCTCAGTCTCAATTAACGGTAGGCCTAGAAAACGTGCGGTTTCGATGGAGGCCGAACCAGAGGAAGAAGGGTGTTAATTGAGTTGGGTTGAGTGGGCATGTGAAGAGGTAGTTTGTGCTGTGAGGAGAACCTTCAAATGCCGGACATACGCTTGGTACGTCGGGATCTAGTCTGGACAAGTAGAAGTTTAGCCTACTACAATATCCGGACCATAATTGAGCCCTGAGTTACACGGGTCTCCTAGGCAGTTGAAGCGCACAATTGGTGGTTGATCTCCTATGACGGCATTCATTGGTCGGGAGTAAGTGAAGTTGGTGAAAGTCTCCTTGTGAATGCCAGTTATTTCCGGGTCCGTACTAAGAACTGCTTGCTAAGCATGATATGGTTCTTATCTGGGAGCACTTGAGCCTCAGTATGTTGATGGTGTTCTGACCCGACATTAAAAGGCATCCTGTGGCTGTCCCGAGTGCTATATTGTGGCGGGTCTGTAGCTTTGTCCACTGCATCCTACTTGTCCCCGGCGACCACAAGGGTGCTACATAGTTTAGAACCGGCCAACCAATTGCCTTGCATCTCGCCAAAAACGTTTCTTTGTCTTTGAACCTAGTGCTGCCGCCGAGCGATTTTTGGATTTTGTTTCGGCTCAGTACTTTATTAGAAATTGGGGGTGTGCGCCGAGAAGCAGAGCTGGCTGATGAAGGTTACTCCGCGGATTTTTGGGTTGTTTACTGTCGGAATTGGTCCGTTCATATCCAGCTTTAGCCTGACCTCTTTCATACAGGTGGTTGTTGTTATTGTATCGGCTTATTTAGCCCTGCCTAGCTCACTTAACCGGAGGTCCATGAACTGTGCCACTCCTACTGGGTTTGACCAGAGGGAGGTTCGTTAGTTGACTGGGCTTCAGTTTGCATGCGAAAAGGTGTGTCGTGGGACGACACTCGGCATGCCGGCCACGAATTGGGCACATCTGCTCAGGTATGAGTTCAGGCTGCTACAGTAGGTTAGCTTAGGTTGATGTTGCAGTTGGTCCAATGACCAACTCACTTAGACCTTACAGGTCCATTGTGATACCACTGTGAAACACAGGGACCTCAGTGACTATTCTGTACAGAACAATTTTGAAGTTCGTATGAAGCGTAGAATCAGGTTTATTCCTACAACGGATAGTTCCGTGAGAGAACCGAAAAATTGTCTACCTAGAAAACCCGTTTTGCTCTTAGCTAGAGCCGGGCAGTTACAGAAGTGCTCAACTGTCTCTTCTTCTTCCTCATCTCTGCTACTTCTGCAAAATTCATGGGAGAATATTCCTTATCTCGAAGCGTGCCTACCAATAAGACAATGACCAGTTAAAGAAGCCATGACCATTGAAATTTCCTCTCTTCAGAGGGCGAGTAGTTCTTCGGGTTTTTCCTGTCAATTTGCGGTCATAGTAGCCTAGTTGTTGTACAAGTACCTTCGTCTAACCATGAACTGTTGGCCTCTTGAGTGATGTTATTTCTAATCCTTGATTTGCAGATTGCCATGGGTATCCCAATCTTACCTCTGCTGTGACACACTGGAAGATGGGTACCTTTCCTGGCTAGCTCATCGGATCTGCAATTTCCTTCAATATCTCTATGTCCCGGGACCCATATAAGGCTGACCCTGCTACAATATCCAAAGCGAAGTTGTGCCAGCCACGACAGTCGGTTCTAGTATCGGAATGACTCGGAGTTTACCCGACCAAGGGCTGTTGTTTCGGCGATCTAACCCTGTTTAGGTCGGCGAAATCTCTTAAACGCTGTTCCTCCAGTTGGTAAAAAATGGTTGCTGAGGATTTCGTAGAGGGTTATGCTCGTTGCAGTGAAGAAACGAGAAAGTTCGGCGAGGTATAAATTTACTTTTGAGCACAGGTCATCAATTCCCGTGCCGGACGCCAATATCGAGCAATCGTCAGCGTACGAGATGATAGAGACTCCTTCTGTTGGTTGAGGGAGTTTCGAAATGTAGAAATCAAACAAAATCGAATAGGACGCCAACCTGTGGAAGCTACTGTTTAATTTTTCTTGACCTTCATGTTTTATCTCTGAAAATAACTGACGTGTCGATCACTCAGATAATTCGATGCACGATTTTTGTTTCTTTTAGACACTCCAGCCAATTTGCAAGTAGTCAGAGTTTGGACTGCTTCCAGCTCTCAGCTGTCAAGTAATGGATCCATGCTTCATCACGGCTATAAATCGATGAGAAAATTCGTCTGGACTTCCAAAAAATTTGGTCAAATATTACCTTGCTTAGCTCGCAAACCCTTCAAATAGCTTCTTCATCGAATTTTTGATGAAATATGAGTCCTACATGCTCTCCCCTCGTAGTTGAGACCTATTCAGTACTTCGTGGCGCATTATTTCTCACTTTTCATTATTATTAAAAAATATATCAATTCTTATTTCTTTTTTTATTTAATTACATTTTTCAAACTTTTTCAATTCGAATTTCACATATACTAAATATTTTGACAAAACCCACTTCAAGTGGCACTTGCATTGAGAAGACGTATGTAGTTTAATCAAAATCAGTTATCACTTGCTTTAATGGAAGCATACAAATTCAAATGACTACTAAGTTTGTTTTAATTTTTGGTACTTCTGGCTTTTTCAGAACAGAAACACTGTTGGTCTTCCATGGGAATCCATTCAAATAAGAGCTCTTCACTACTAAGTAATTTATATTGGCTTCACTTTACTTTTGCAGATACTGAACTTCCTTTCCTTTTTACACTAAACACATACACTCCCGTGGTGGTCCACACCGTTTGTGTTATACAAATTGCATTTTGTAGACCTCTTACTACCATAATACAACATTCTACTAAATAGTTATTGCCAACTAATACGAGCGAGCTGTTTTTGCTACGCGACTCTCACCCAGAGACAAACGATAATAACTAACGCGAAGCGAACGCAACGCGAAAGTTCTATGTAGCATGATGATGGGCCTTAAGCCATCGTGATGCAGCGAGTTAGTTTGTCGTAAAGGCGGCCAACTACAGCAGAATACATACATACATATGCATTTAAATACATGCATATATATGCACTGCTGGTTTACAGACGAAGAAATCCACAATAACCGCTCAGAGCGGTGGAGTGAAATCACACCAACACTTGCATATGTATGTACACCAGTGCATCATTCAACTGCGTTCGGCCATCGATTTTACTGTTTTCCTTTGCTGTTTCGCTGCGTTTTAATGTTCCACGATCCGTACAACCAATCTGCCGTTCACTACCAATTCGGCTTTACGCTCGAACATAATTATTAGGGCCAAGAGTTGCCGAGTCGGCCGTTTGCCATTTAGCACTGCACTTGTGGTTACATATTTATTGTGTGTGTTTGAAAATGCATTACATGCAGACGCTCTCGCAGCATTATTCAACTTTGCGCTCTCTCTCTCTCTTTCTCGCTACCTCATGCAACTGCAGTTTTCCATGTTGTTTTGTTTTCATTTTCCTTCACACGCGGCAGCTATTTTGACAGTCCGAGAGAGCGCGACTGCGGCAATACAAACAAAATACACGCTCCGCTTTTTCGTAAATCCTTTCACGTGTCTTTCGTAATTGCTATTTTTGCCGTCACTGCCGCGTCTGCCTTCACTACCCGTTCTTCTTGTGCCTTTTTCCCTTCTACTTTATGATTCTAGTTTTGTTATTGCTGCCGACGCTGACGCCAAAGTCATAGACACTGCCACCGCGGTCGCGTCTCAGCCATCGCCGCTCGTTTTATTTCCCCTACACAGAATGTACAAACGAATGCATCGCTTGGCTGCATTGCCTACTGTTGGCTGCGCCTACTGCAGATTTTTCCTCCAACCCAAAAAATTTCTGCGCCGCACTGTAAGCCCGTACATATGAATGCAAGTACATTGTATGTATGTATTCAAGCATACACATTACAAACAAATGTGCACATCTCAATTTGGTTCCATGTACAAACAAACATACATACATACATATGTACATATGTATGCATACAGATATGTAGTATGTATGCGCCTTCATGTACATACATATTTTCATTCATTTACATTAATCTGCTGCTGTATGAAGCAATGTGATTTCCACTTTTTCTTCGGCACAAATTTTCACTAGTTTTTCACACGCTACTTTTGTGTTTTTGCATTAGCAATTCACTAAATTCACGTTTTTCACAAAATTTCTTTTAATTTATTCACTAGTTTCTGTATTTTGTTTGTAAAAATTTGCTTAATTTGTCGCACAACAAAACACACACGAAATTTGTTCCCATTTCCATCGCTCGCCGCAGCACAATAGCTTCAAACTGCCCATTTGGGTTTTATTCTCAGCTTTTCTTTGCTCGCCTCGTTTGCCTATTTCTGACATTTCGTCTTGTTCGCCGCGCGGTCGGCCGCTGCCAATGAATGTATGGCTGTTGTTGTCGCTGTTGCTACTGTTGCAACACAATGCTGCTCGCAGCCACTTTGACATAAGCGGAGCACTGGTAAATGCGCGCTCTCTTCAGCTGTTTCGATTCTCTTGAATGTATGCCATTCCATGTGGTTGTTGTTATTGTCTTGTTTATATGCTTGAAAGCGCAAGCGCTTTTTTCGTGACGCGCGTCATTGCCAACGTGAAAATAATATTTATTATTACAATTAGGCTTGTAAGTTATGATTTGTCGTATTTTTCGACCGATATCAAAAAAATTTGAAGCAAAGTCATCAAGATTCAATAATAGAAGTTTGGATAACCTGGCAGTGGTCTCGGTTGCCCTCGCAACCTTAATCTGTGTTGCTTTAATTTTAAATTTATAGAAACTACTACTAAAGTAGAAATGAGATCAACAGGCAACACTCTTGCCATTTTCATCGTATCTCTTCGCTCCATTCTTAGAAACTGCTGTATACGAACGGGATAGCTGTTATGGTAGTGTTTCCGAACGATTGGAGAAAATTGTAGAGAACTAGGTATATGAAGAAACATCCGAATCAGGGATGGAGTTTGAAATTTTTTAATTGTGCCGAATTCACCCAAATAAGTAAGAGCAGCACTGTCTTCGGCTATGCCGAAGGCTTCCTACCTTGCATGAACATCAAAAAACTTAACTTCAACCTACGCTTCTTAAGGAGCTACTCATTACATTTACTAAATCGATGTACACTGTCAACTACATAGATGGTGGAGTTATATCGCAAAAACTTATATCTGAACATTCCTTACAGATCACCGATCGTGATGATTTTCTCAGTAGACCTTGCGTGATTAATTAGTAAGTAGCCTACGAAATTGTCCGAGTTTATATCTGAACAATCAGTTCAATGGGAGCTATAGGTTTTAGTGGCCCGATCTTCCTAATTTTCAATGTAAACTCTCCGTTGATAATATGTGAAAAAGTGCGAAATTTCATGTTCCTAGCTGCATAAATGAATGAGTTATAACGCAAACCCTCATATCTGAACAATCAGTAGTATAGGAGCTTTATGTTATAGTGATCCGATCTTTGCCATATTCACTGTAAATTTTCTGTTGACAATTAGTGAAAACAGTGCGAAATTTCAAGTTCCTAGCTGCATAAATCGAGGAGTTATAACGAAAAATCGCATATATGAACAATCAGTTGTATGGGAGCTATATGTTATGGTGGTCCGATTTTATCTGTTCCGACAAATGATTAATACATTATAAAAATACACTCACCAAATTGCAGTTGGATATCTCAAAAACTGTGGGACTAGATTGTATACAAACAGACCGACAGACGGACATTACTAAATCGACTCAGCTCGACATTCTGATCATATATACTTACAGATCAAATATACTTACATCGCCGACCATGAACACAAAACCTGATGTTGACTTTCGTGTCTGGACATCACCAGCGTAGTCTGCATCACTGTAACCACGTAATTCAAGGTCACTGTTGCTGTTGTAAGAGATACCCATGCTCGTCGTGCCATAGAGGTACCGCAATATTCGCTTCACTGCTTTAATGTGCGCTGCCGCCGGCTTTTCAAGGTACCGACTCACATTTGACACGGCAAAGGCTATATCCGGCTTTGTAGCCTCCGCCAGATACATAAGAGTACCAACTGCCTCTCTGTAGGGAAACTTTTTTGGATCACCATCATTTTTGCCAAAATCACTCAAATTGTGGGAACTGACAGCAGATGTGACTGCAAAAGAAGAATTTTGCATATTAAACCTAGCAATTACCTTATTGGCATAAGCTTTTTGGCCAATGAAAATTGAACCATCAGCGTCACGCA
>JAPVRG010272333.1:1606-14907 GCA_029783565.1 Rhagoletis cerasi
ATTCAGTTCTTTTCACGCCTTGAACATGTTTTTAAGCGACGCTATAACCTTTGCAACATTTTCACAGACTTTAGCAACATTTTGCGGTGAAAAATGTTGTCAAGGATATTACGTCGCTTAGAAACATGTTCAAGGCGTGAAAGGAACTGAATCTGATGGGAAACGATGCCAGGAACACATTCTATGTTCAAAATATTTAAAAAGTCCTCCCAAATAGTTGCTAGGCGACTAGCGAAATTTTCACGTGAAAAACACAGTACCCAGCTTTAGCGAAAAATATGTATGTACATACTATATGAAAGCAACAACAAAGTTAGCTAGCAGCGATAATTGTTGGCGAGTTTGGTTGTACCCCATTAATTTCGCTCGTTGGCGGAACGGCTATTGATATAAAATGAAAAGTGTTGGTATATGCATTTACTCGGACGCGTTTTTTATAAGAATTGCCACCTATTAGAATATTTAAAAAAGTTGATACGTAATATAAAGACTGACACGTTGACCATGTTTTGGAACGAGCAATAAGCAACTTTTTCAAGTATTTTCGGTGATATAATTTATTTCCTTTTTTTGTTACATTTTAACGTTGTCATAACCTTCATTTATTTTCAATATTTTAATACATTTTGTATCATCTGTAACACATTTGTCAACGAATAAGTATGTTTCATCGACAAGGAATTTCTTTCTGCTGGTTCACATTTTTTCTGCCGGGTCTGGCACACACAAACGTACATACTTCAAAGGCCTTTAATTAAATCATTATGCGAATATCACTTTCTATGTGACCAACGAAGTGAGTAAGCTGAAGCCACTGCCTTACCAAAATCCAGCTCAACTCACAATCAGCTTAGCTACCGCTGGAGCTCGCTCCACATTTCGTATTGAACTATTTCCATATTTAAAAGACATAAATTAACTTGTTAGCCGCGTTAACGCGCACGCTGAGACAACACTGCTGCATATTTCTTCGTTTCATCTTGCGTTTTATTTTTTCTTTTTCAGTATTACTTCAAAATTTTATTTATTAACATTCGTGCAAATTTCGCACGTTGATCCAGTTCGAGACCGACCTGGAAGCCTTGTTGAACAAGCGAAGATTTTGCGACAGTAGCGCCGCTGTCCGCCGCTATGTGTTATGCGCGCATTGAGTCACATATAAATTAAGTTGACATGTGTAGACTTTTTTCCATTTTTTTTATACTCTTTCATTGCTCCTTATTGCTTGTGCAACACGAACGCTTTGAATGAATAACTGCACAAACAAACAGAAAAAAGTGTGGTAAAATATATTTAAAAAATATAAAAGTTTAGCATTTAATACCCAGTTACCAATTTGAATACGCGCCTTGTCTACACCGTTTGCGCATGAGCTACGACATTTGCTTACCACCGCCAGCACCACCAACGGCACCACCACCTCCTCCACGATCGTCCTATGGTTGGTCCCAGTCGCTCTACAAAAACTGCCATCAGCATTTGTTTCACTTATTTGTTATTAAATATGCAACACCAGCGCTCTGCCGACTTGCGATGATGGCTACTTGTCTTTATTTCTTGCTTTCTTCCCGGCGAATGCGAAGTTTATGATATGCGTGCGAGTTTAAACACTTCAGCGTTGACTACTCGCCACTGCGCCAGTGGCTAATTGACGATGACAGCTAGCCGTCAGACAGCAACCACCAAGCCGCGGCACCTCTATTAAATACTCGCATTGGCGAACGCTTTGCCATCGTTTACTTCATCCCAGGCCGGGTTGTGCAATGATGTATTTATTTGTAGGTGATGACAATTTGAAATTATATTTATGTTTTTATGTGCATATGCAATTTTTAAAATATGTTAAGTGTTGTCTTTGCTGTGTACAAATAAAATATTGTTTAAGAAATTACTTAGGCATTCAGGCAAATTTCACGTTCAGAATTCCTAGCATTTGCCGCATATATAGGACCTAAGGTATTTCCCATGCAGCTAAAATTACTTTGCAATGCGGAGCCGGAACTATGAAGTTACACGCATTTAAATGGCACTACATACTTACTGTTGGTCAGGCAGGGACATTTGGAATACGCCAACAAGAAAGCAGCGACGGCATTAGCAGCTCTGTCTAGACTAATGGCGAACGTCGGAGGACCAAGACAGGAGTCTAGGCAAGTATTAGCAGGCATAGTACGATCAATAGTCCTCTAAGGATCGGCAGTTTAGCTCGACGCTTGTAAACGGCCATCTTACACCCGGGCCATTAATGCTACGTATCGCTTAGGTGCACCTAGAGTGTGTTCAGCTTTCAGAACTATTCTCGAGGATGTAGCTTCTATCATCACGGGATTATGTCCACTCGATCTCGTAGCTCAAGAATGGAATGAAACAAGAAAGGCGAACCGTGACCAACCACGCACAGTACAGAGCGCAGTTAAAACCGCAGCAAAAGAACGCACGGAAGCACAGGCGCAGATACGGTAGGACAGAACAACAAAGGGCAGGTGGAATTACCGCCTCATACCAAAAATTGGTACTTGGCTCAGCAGGGTAACACGGCACAGTCGACTACTATCTGACCCAAGTCATCAGTGGACACGGATGATTTAAAGCATACCTTTATCGCGTTGGGTACATGCGCCAAACCCTTATTGCGAGCAGTGTAGACCGACGGTAATTGAAGACCCCGAGCACACATTTTTCAAATGCCCCCGCTTCAATTCCATGAGATCCGCATTTAATACTAAACGGAGCTCCTGTATAACACCAGAAAATATGGTAGCGATAATATTAACGAGAGAGGAGGCATGGAACAAGTTCTGCCATTTCTCTGCCGAAGTGATAAAGGTCCTTCGACGTAACCTAAATTAGCAGTCGCTACAGTTTATGCGCAACAAGCCCGTTTTCTTGAGAAGTTACGGCGTGAAGGGGGTGAGCCCCTAAAATTCGAATAAGTGACATTAAATTGCTATATCCGGACTATACTATACTTAGATACGAACTTCCTAGAAAAACAGTCAAAATAGCTGGGTTGGTTTAACACCAGCTCAACTTAAACAGTGGGTGGTATCATGTGAACAGTAACGGATGTAGAGCTTTGTGCTCAAACGTCGTCCCAACGAAATACTTGACGGTGGTACCGGGGGTGAATGGTTTGGGGTTTAGGCGTTCGATGCTTCCTCCTCTGAAAAAAAAGGCAGGGACAGTCAATGCTAAGTTCCAAGGTTCGTCAAGCCGATATTATTCAATGGGGTACTTTTCTGAAGGACAGTGATGAAGAAGGAACCCTTTCTCAAAGGAGTAGAGACTTCTTGTGTGATTTGTCAAAGAGTGTTTACAATCTGTAATCCTTGATTTGTATGACAGGTGAACTCAGCAGTTTATGTGCATGCCTTACGGTCACAACAATTTCTAGATGAACGAACTACGTTATAGTGTGCAGAAATTGAACTGGGTAAGTCTAAAATGCTGCCTGGTGGAGCAGTTAATGAGTAGTAACCAGACAAATAAAAGAGTGCATCTATATATTGAAAGTCACAATGGCATAAAGGAATTATTATCGAACAACACTTCCACAAGAAGTATGGTGGAGTGCAGGGTAATCATGACACCTGTTTTGGGTGCCGGGGCAGATAGACTCGCCAAGGAAGACGAAGATTCCACTATAGGCAGTAAGACGGGAGCACGACCTGTACGAGATCCAGAATACAGAGAAAGTGTGTACTAAAACGCAAGGCTGCAGGGTTTCAAGAGCTATGTGGAGAGCCTTTGACAGTCGTGTACATCCTATGTAAGTATCCGGTAGCTTTGTAGGCTGCAAATCTGGCTCCGAGAGTTAGGATTTTTATCGAATTTGCTACAGTTTGCTGCTGGTAGTACCAAGGGTTAAATAAGTTATTTTCTTGCAGTTTTTCTGGTAACGCAGTAGAACTTAATTTTCTCTACGAAGCCTAGGCTAACCAGCCTCAAATTTGACCACTTATGAATCCGAAAAAAGTGTAATGTCTTGCCCTAGTCTTTGCTGTTGTTTTCGTCATTGCTGAGTCGATCCTTTGTGCGAAAGATTTACCGCCGATAATGGAACTATGAGCTGTATGAGCTTTACAACGTCATAGATATGGTTTAGTAAATTAAGTGGATTAGACATGCCATACGACTGGACAAAAAACCCTGAAAGTATTCTATGCGGCACTCGCTGGTGGTAAAAGAGGAAGAGAAAGGCCTCCGTTGCGATGGAAATGCCGGGTGGAGAAGGACTTGTACACCGATGACTCCAAAATGGAACGAGGAGTAGGAGCAGGTATATACTCTGAGTCCCTGGAGTAAAAAGATCAATTCATATGCCAATTTTGCGAGTGTTTTCCAGGCAGACGTATTCGCTATAGCCGAAGGCTGCCGTCTCTAAGAACGTAGTGGCTTACGTGACGGCGAGCGCGTAGCCATTTTTTCAGATAGCCAGGCGGCCATTAAGGCCTTCGCGTCTTTTACAACAAGTCGTCAACTCGATTTAGATTTAGTTTGGGTTCATGGTCATCGCAACATTCCCGGAAACGAGGCTGCAGACGAGTTAGTCAGGGAGGGTACTACATGGGCGTCGATCGAGGACCAGATATCATCCCGGCGCACTGCGGCAGGTTGCCGTATATCCAAACTCTTGTGGCCTGTGCACAACCCTGAGAGAACACACAACGTACTAATGAAACCCAGATCTGACGTTGCTAGGCTTGTTGCGACTCTTACTGGGCATCGGCCGGTTGGTACCTACGCGAGAAGGCTGGGAATAGGCGGTTACAGCGCCATTAAGGAAGAAGAAAGAGACTGGCTAATCGAAATGCTATCGCTGATTTCCAATGGAAAATATGACGATGATATCGATAGTATCGAAAGTTCCAACTTTTGAACTTTTTTTTTTCAAATTTTTGCAAACATCCCTGCACATAATCGCTCTTTATTTGCTGAGCTTGCGCTTAGTTAAATTGGAGACGTCAACTATCTCTTCCATATTATGAATACGCCTATGAAATTCGACGCCGCAACAGATTTATGACAATAATTTTGACCTCCACCAAGCTCAAATGCATTGCAATGCATCAATTGTAAGGACGATACAAATATGCAACCATAAATTGATGCATACAAAGGCAATGCATAAAACTCAGGTTGCCAAAGGGGTAGCGCAATGCTGCATACAATCATCATGTAGCAGCAAAATGTACTGCCGATGCATTCTCCTGACAAATTGCCTGCATTTAGATGTGGAATTGCAGGCAGGCCGAGGACAATTGAAATGCAAGTGAAGTGCGAAATGTAAAAGAAAGTAAAAACATATGACAGAAGTTAGGGATGGAAGTTGAAGCTTCATTGCGAGAATTCATTAATGGACAGAAATGAAATGTTGAAAAAAGTGAATTAACAAAAAGAGAGTAACAAAAAAAAAATGTGCCCTATCCACAAATTGCCGCAAATTGCGTATCCTAGCATTTTCTCATACTGCCGCACGCTAATGAGCCTTGCAAGATTTTTGGGAAGACAATTACAATCATCGGCAAGAACAACAGCAACAACAACAACACAAATACATATATCTAATATATCATCCCACTAATAGCAGCATGGAAAATCATTAATGTTGCAAGTTGAAACGCCCGACAAGATGCTTCCGCACACCTTGCACCTTTCCGCTCATAACACACCAAGGCGCAACAACACTTTCCATCATAAACGCTCATAAAATTAACTCAAGCATAGTAATAAGTAATTTCTGCTCCCATTTAGCCAGGTTAAATGCCTAAGTAGAGCCAGTCAGCCGCAAGCGAATGCCACACGCAGCAGCGTAGAAAGAGCTCGTTAGCTCTTCCTAGCTGCTGGCCTACGCAGCATTGGCAGGATGAGGTTTTCATTGCCGAGTGAATGTACAATACATAAATATAAACCAATTTTCCTAATTGCCATTAGGCACTTTTTGCTGCTCAACTACTTTGCTTAATTGAGTTGGATGCTCATTAAGGTGGCAAGCGCGACGGCAAATGCGTGCGATTGCCATGGTGGAAGAAGGGCGCGGGAAGAAGCTCGATGGAGAAAAAGAAGAGAGTGGCTGAGGAGGATGTGAAGAAAAAGGTGTAAGGAGTTTTTGCGCGAATTTCGAATATGAAAATGCCTTTTGGTGGTTGGAGTGAGGGATTTTCTAAGCAGAAAATGAGCAAATGCTGATTATTTTCCTTGGCTGTCATTTCTTTGTGCATTTATTTCTTCTGCTCTTATATGATGCTGAGCGTTTGGGTGGTGTGGCGCAAAAATGCCAAAGCAGCTGATTAAATTCACCAATGAGTTATGGGTTGATATCAAATTACCTGGCGTAATGCGAATATTTTGTCTGCTGAAGGTTGATGGGAATTTATGCCAATGGGCATATAACTCTTTCAGCTCAGCTATAAGTCAAAGGAGAAGAAAAATATTTTTAAGCTTACTACTTTCAGGGTGATATGCAGTATTAGAATTTGATATCTATGCATGTATGTATAAGCACAAGTAAACAAACATTTCAAGGTTTTCGTTACGCTGTGCAACAATTTCAGGGTCATTGTCTTGGGGGGCGGCATGATTTCAACGCACGATGAAAAACCCAGACCCATATAGTAAAACCTTCAAATCATTTTGCATTCACAGGCTAAATTTTTTATGGCCATATTAACAGCTCTTTTTTCATTCTTTCTTTCTCTCATTTTACAAATAGTTATTTTATATTAGTTCATGGAATAGTGTCGGTGTGAAGATCACCGTAGCCGAAAACACGGAGATGTGAACTACCATGCGAATTACTTGAGGGGTGTCCGTCTTTCATCAATAAGATTAATGCTGCCATTACCCACCGACGGAGCGCCCTGCCGTACCTGCCGTCCGTATCATTATATAAAATTGCAGCTGATAGAGAGAGAAGAAGCAACGGCAACGTCACCGGCATGCGGTGGTGAGTTTTCGTTAACATGCAAAAGCCATAAGATAGATCGTGTCAGCAACGTCTACGTCACGGTCATGCGGTGGTGAGTTTTTGTTAACACGCAGATCCTATAAGATAGATCGTGTCAGCTGACACGTTCTCCGTTTTTACGTCCGTGGGTAACCGCGCTTTAAAAGAAGCCGGCTGATGGATCTCAGGCAATTCGATGCCCATCGGCACCTGTTATTCTATACCCTCAACTTTCCACCTCACCTTAACTCACTTCACTTCAACTAACCTCAATTTCCCTCAATTAAACTCAACTCACCTCAACTGAACTCAATCCTCCTCAACTCTACTCAACTCAACTTAACTCAACTCACCTTAACTCACGTCATTTCAGCCCATCGAATTTTATTTCTGAAAATCTCGAAATAGAATCTAGAAAATCCTGAAATAGTCCTGATAATCGTGAAGTAGTCTTCAAAATCCCGCTATAGGCCCTGGGATCCCGAAAGTCTCGAATTATGTAGTCTCGAAAATACCGAAATTGTACCGAAGATCCCGAAATAGTCGCAGTAATTCCGAAAATCCCGAAACAATCTGAAAATCCCAAAATAGTCCCGAGATTCCAAGAAATCCTAAAAATCCCCACACAGTCCACAAAATCCCGAAATAGTCCCGAGAATCGTGAAGTAGTCTCGAAAGTCCCATGAATACCGAAGTATATAGTCCACAGGAGGGGTCTGCTCTCCAGCCGTTTCACACTTAAACTAGCACTAATATTTGGACGCAAAAAATATTTGTTTCGCATCATATACCTCATAAAAAATGTTGAAAAAATACGACACCAGTGAACGCAGCACCCATTAAAATCTTTTTATTCCCTCCCGAAGAAGCTGTTGAGGCGTTCAAATTCATGTTTTGACGGTACCTCAATTTAGGTGGAAAAAATGTACATATGTACTTATTTCTCAGAGGTATTTTTCTTTTACCAAACGATATCTCCCTTAATACTTTATCAAATTTAAAGACTGAGATGGGAAGCCGACGTACATACGTGCGAAAAATAGTCACGTTATTAAAATTTGATAATTTCTTAAAAAAAGGGTTTTTTAAAAGCTAAAAGCTCTGTGCCCGGTTAATCCATCTGCATATATTCCATGATATTCCATCAAATTTAATGAGTGAAATATTATTTTGAATGCCAGCTTCACCTCTTGAGGCAAAAAATACAATTTTTTAAATAGGTCGCCACCCTTCTAAAATTTCAGTGAATTAAATGTATATTTTAAGTAAAATATTGAAACGCGTTAACCCATTCAAAGCTATTTATATGCACTCTTATCCAAGAGTAATAATTTGTGAAGAGGGCTGCCAACTATCTCAAAATTTAAATCTCTAAATACATACCGAAAACAAAGTTGCATAACTTTAGAACGGATCGTCCCATAGGAGCTGTATATTGTTGTTTTGTTTGTCTCTGCCCAAGGATAATTTTTACGCCGAGAAAATAGAAAAAAAAATTTGATAAAAAATAGAAAATTCCGGAAAAATCGATTTTCCATAGATTTTGTATAGCAAGTTTTTTTATTTTTTTTTTAATCTTGATTGTAATATTACAATTAAAATGGTTGCACAGCCTCAAAATTGCATCAATACTAAAAGTTATGTAGTTTAGGTTAGCTTAGAGTGCGTTGCAAATTCTTTACTGTCTAATTTACAGTTGCTGGATATGAAGATGAAGTTCGCCGGGTCCGCTAGTTATACATTTTTATAAACAACGAATGGTTTGATCGCATGCCGAATTGCTTAAAACCTTATGGGAAATATTTTGGAAAATAGTAAAACTAAAATTTTTTCTTTCATTGTTAGGTGCTGAATAAATTACATACATAGCCTTCGCAGTTTTACATCATCTAACTTGACCTGGCGACATGTCTATGAATATATTTTACAAAAGAAACGGTTCATAAACTATTCGTAGGTTCTAATTCACTAGAAACATGAAAAGTTCGCATTAATAAATATCATTCAAAATAAGTAGCTGAGCAGTTTGTGTTTTTTGCAATTTTTCAAGTAAATTACGCGCTTACTACTTACTATATTTTGCAAAAACTTTTTAGCGAAGTTAGCCGATAGCCAATAGCATCCACCATAGAAAATTCGCAGTCTCCGATAACATTATGAAATCTGCAATACACACAAAGTTTGTGCTGCGAGAATGCGTTTTTGTGGAAAGTTACTATGCACTCTCGAACAAATTACAAATAAAAAAAAAAATAAACCTCACTACTATACTTCGTATGCACCCACACATGCACGCCGAGTAACTGTCCGTGTGTATGCGCTTGGTACATTAAAAGTCATGCTTCATGAACCGCTGCACAAATGTGTTGCAATGCACTCAAAAACGAAAAAAGAAGAACGAAAAAATTCACAAGAACAAAGTAAGCAAGCACATATCACGTAAAAAGCTAAATTAAGGATAATGCAAGTGGCGCTAATGCCACCAACACACCATCAGAACTTGCCACCTCCGTAGTATCCACAGTCGTAAGAAGGCCAAGTCTCCCTTTTAGCGTTGCAGTTGGCTCCATATGTAGGTACCTATTTTTATTCATTTATGCTTGTAGGTATGCACTTTTTTGGTAGTATGCAACGTGTGAAGGTCAAAAGTTTTTCGTTAAAAAACTAAAAGTTTTCATTCGACTGCAAATAAATGTTGCATGAACTTTGGTTAGAAATAAAATATAAAGTAAAATATGCGTGGAGTTGAGTGTTGTTGAAGGAAACTTTTCGGCAAGCGATATTGATCTTTTCTTATGAAATACAAAATATGCTTGAAGAAAAAACTAATAATCCTTTTGGTTTTTAAAGTTACCTCAATCACCTAGGAACACATTTTCAGAGCAGACGATGCACACCTAGCAAGGATAATTTGTTCCATTCCTTCGGATTGTGGCACTGCGGCTGGAGTCCCGGGCTTAGAGTGTTTTTTAGAAGTTTGTTAGAGCTATACAATACAAGTAACTAAATGATACCTGGAGACTCTTCTTTAAGAAAGTGCATCGTTATCTTTCCTACAAGGGGGCAAAGGAGTGATTTAGACACTCTCTTAGGGAATTCGGTAAAGGCTTTCATACCAACGTCTCCAAGACTAAAAATGGAACTGAGGGTAATTTCAGATTTAATGACAACGGGTTTTCTATCGCAGGTCGTTGCAATACTTAAGGTATAATAAGATATTACTAGTGAACCCACATGGCATTAACACGCCAAAATTGAACTAACCTTTTTAAACAGGTAGCAAGTCCCTTCAAAAAACCTAAAAAATATTCCAAATTTTAGTCAAACTAATAAGCGATGCGTGTAACAAATTGCAACTAAACCCCTCCAGACATTACTGAGTGAAGAGCGGTCTCGCAAGGTGTCTGTTTTTCAGTAATCAAAAAAATTTTCAAACTAAATATTTCTTAAAGCTTTTATTTGACACTTATATTTTTACATTTCATATGTTCTTCTAATAACTTGTGTATAAGTTAACTAGATTCATTTTTCAAAAAGATGGCAACCCTCTTCAAAAGTATTTTCAAACCAAAATCTTTAATCTCTTTCGCCTGACACTGTGGGACATATTTCAACTAATTTATGAATTAAGTTGAATTTAATTTTTTAGCCACGTGGCAACCCGCCTTAATAAAGCTCAGAAATAAAGCATTTTCAAAATCATTTCGATTGAATACCCATTTTTAATAATTCATTTAACTTATTGAATAATCTGAATTTAACTTTTAAACCGGTGGCAACTCTCTTCACACACCTCAAACATATTCCTCATATTCAAAACTAAAGACTTCTTTACACTCTTTCGTTTGACGTTCACATTTTAATATTACATATGGGTCATTTCATCTCAAATCGTCCAGGCAGTTAGGGTTAGGTCGTTTTTCCCAATAAATTTTTTTTATAGTTTCTACATCGAAATCCATGAGACACGTTTTTTTTCTTTTTGCTTGATTTTGAGTTCTTTCGTCGTGGGGAATTTTTGAAAATTGGTCTGAAAACTCGATTTTGCTCTATTAGTGCATGTTAATTTTTTTTTTAAATTCGATAACTTTGCGAAAAAATGACCGATCTTCGAAATTTTTCAATGAACACAATTTGGTGTTTTATGAATTATAATTTTTTGAGTTTCATGAAAGTGTATTATTCCAAGTATTCCAAATTATTCCTATTTGTATTCATTGAAAATGCCTAATTATAATATGATATAATGCTAGTTATATTGTTATAATGCTAGTTGAAAACAGAAATTGAGAATGGAAAAGTCTAAGAGCCAGTTTCACGAAAGAAATTTAAGTGAAAATTAATTTTTTTACTTGAATTTAATATGGAAAATGACAGAAAAAAAAATTATTTTTCACTTAAATTGCTTTCGTGAAACCGATAGTAAGCAATTCCAACATTTTTGGTTTGAATTTCTTTTCATTTTTCGTATATTTGAAAGACGATTACTAACAATATATCTGAAAATTGACTACACTTAAGATTTTGTTCTTCTAAAATAAGGCTTCACATGTTTACAGAAGAAAAATCATAACAATTAAGCTACTTTTGGCAACAAGCCTAAAATAACTGAATAATTAGCACTTTGACTTCAAAAAATCATAATTCCTAAACAACGAATTTAGGCTAGTAGAGACTGCTACATAATTTCGTTTATATGTATGGCTATAAAAAAAAAATATGTAGGGAAAAAATGATGCAATTCGAAATTTTTTAGGTCAAAAATTTGTTGATTTTTTTTATAATGACGATATAAAACTTTTTTTTAAATATATCATGTTTCATACTTTTTACTTTTAGAGGAACCCTTTACCTACAAACAGAAAAAAAATTCGAAACAGGTGGCAACCCTCTTCAAAATATTTTAAAACTAAAGCTTTCTTTAACCTCTTTCGTCTGACACCCACATTGTGATACGTATTTCAATTACCTAATTGCCTTAATTCATGCTTTAAACATGTGGCAACCCTCCTAAATAGACTTCAGAAATAAAGATTTTTCAAACCCATTTCAATTGATCGCCATCTGTTAATAACTCATTATTCATACTAAATAAATTGAATTTAACTTTTTAAACAGGTGGCAACCCTCTCAAATACCACAAAAATATTCCGAATTATCAAACTAAAGATTTCTTTACACTCTTCTGTTTGACACCTGTAATTTAATATTACATACATATAACTTGTGAGCCATTAAGACAAATTCGACTTTTAAAACAAGTGGCAACACTTCTCAAAATACGTTCGAACTACAACCTTCTTGAACCTCATTCGTCCGACTCCCAATCCTAGGGTACTTAAATACTATTTAATCAAACCCAGCCAGCTCTCCGCTGCCGCCGAGCTGTTGAAAGCTCGTCCGATATTCCGTCCGATCAAGCCTTTTGTTTTTAAGCTTGTTGCTGGTCAAATTGAGGAACGTATGCATCATCAGCTTTCTTCGTCTCTTCAGGAACCAGTCGAGGTCTTCAAACCATTTCATTGCTGTCTTATTATACCAGCATATCAAGCTCTGCACACTCACGGCTCTCTTTCTAAAGTTTCCTGCTTTGTTCTCCTCCCTGCTCTTCTCTCGATAACACTCAGGTATCGCTCGTCTAGCTATTGACTTGAAATATTCAAAACTAAGAAGCTGACTCTGATGTGAAGTCGGTATCACGCTGAGGGAGTGCATCTCAAGTAATTATCTATGCTGGAATATGAAGACAGAATAACCCTATTAATTCTCTTGAAGCCTTTTAAACGCTAGATCTCAGTATCAAGGCAGTAGAGGCAATGCACTGACTCCATGGAAATTCGTATAACCTACCTGAGACGCTACAATTCCCCCATATAATCCACCCTCTAGCGAACACATACACACACACACACCCACAAATTATTCGAATTACATTTGTGCAACGAGTGAGCGAAGACAAAGATTTTATTCGAGCGCATGTAGCATATAAAAGTGTAACAACGAATGGAAAGCATAAATTTATGTAAAAAGATCTGTGATTTATGCAATGAAGCAAAGTTTTATTTCGCACGGCGTTTAAGGTCGGTGTTATGCAGAAATTTTGTTTGGCGGACTCCGTGCAATTGTTGTTGCAGCAAACTCAGAGAGAGCGAGTTTGACGACTCTCGGAGCAAACTAAAATTGTCGAGTCAAACTGCTGCAAAATTAGTGTTGCCATATACAAAAATTTTGGGTAATTGCTGTTATACACAAAAATTGCAGTGACACCAAAAGACAGAGAACTGAATTATGCTGTAGAAGCTTCAAAGCTTGGGGCACAGTTAATTGCCTATACAATATCGTGAAAAAAATATTT